>JABWIB010010575.1:7376-19583 GCA_016617825.1 Platyplectrum ornatum | reverse complement strand
CGTTCTGAATTTGGGTAAATTTTATAGCCAAGACTGTTAAAAAATTATTTCGGCTTATGCTAAAAAATGTATTTTCTTTGATTTGTTTCTTTAATGGTTATTTTGTATTATTACATTTCTAAGATTTAACTTATCATAGGGAAAAAAATCTACATTTAATGTTTCTTCAAGAATGAGTTATTTTNTTTTCCATTTATTTTTTACTCTTTTTTACTTGTCTTTTATATTTTCCTTCTGTTTTCTTTTAAAACAATGCAGTTTAAGTGCTATTCCATAATGACCTTGTTTGGAGAGCAGATGGTGCATCAGCGTCTTCACAGGACATTTGTGATGAAAATGTAAATGTGTTTTCTTCACATAATTGATAGGCATTTCTTATCATGAGCCTACGTGTAGAATAGCTTGATCCTTTGGATACATTCCAACCCAAATGTAATCTGTGGACTGTGTCTCATTTAGCTCAAGACTTTTTTTTTTATAGACTTGCCATAGATGACTAGTTCGCTGCTGAGACTGCTCAACACAAGGTGGGATTTAATTCTTCTTCAATTATTTTTTTAGGGATTTTTTGTTTTTGTTTTTTAGCGTTTTCTTTCCACCCAAACACTGATTCTAAGATTTGTTGTTTTTTTTCTTTTGACTGCGGTCATGGTTTATGGCTTATAAGCTGATGCACGGGTATTGTTTTTTTTTCGGACATATTTACGAAAAATGGAGTAAAAGAAATGTGATTATTTTCTTTTGTCAGCTCAGTGTGATCCCTTTATCATAAGCAGAGCTATTAGCCTCTTTTCTATTTGGCTGCTACAATTCACATAGTTAAAAAATCAAAACTATTCTTTTGCAGAATTTTACCTGAAGAAGTTGATTACTGATGAAACCCGTAGAGTTGCCGTAGGGTCTTTTGCTTACGTTTTGGTGCTGCAATTGTTCTGGTTCTGTGACTTATTAAGGAAAAGTTTCCCTTATTATTGCATTATTTATAATGACCCTCCATGCTTTTTTAATATATTATTAAAAATAACATATAAATAATAAACCACTGTATAATATGTTTATTACTGGGGAAACTACTGCATGTTACTCTATGTTAACTTAATTTGATTAAACTACTAAAGGACATCGATAAAAATGTATATGTTTATAATTGTACTGTATTTAATTTTGTATTATTGAATAAATAGCTAATAGCTAACATGCATTAGACTGGTATATAGAGACTNTGGGCTCCATTTACTAACTATCAATCACTTTGATTTTAGGTGAAAACAAGCTTTAGCACCTAGTGTGGAATGTTTGCAAATTCTCAGAGATTAACAAACCACTAAAGATGGAATGNGATCTTCCCATAGACCTCCCTTTTCCTCCCACTAATAGCTGTTATTAGGGGAGGAAAAGAGGGTACATATGGGGAGACTGTTAATATANCTGCTTACTGAACAGAACTTTATGACAATAATAAAACCAACTTTATGCTGACCACTGTCTCCTGCTCCTGAATTGACACAACCCACTACACTCACCTACAGCATTTTGTCACTAATTTGAAATCATATATTAAGAACACTACAGTTAAGATTATTGGAGATATCAAACAGAACAACATACANACTTCTGAGCTGTGATGTATAAGCAGTCTACAGTCAACATTCCACATAACAAAAGGTCTCAAAGTCATTGTACAGATCCAAATATTTCTTTTCAACAATTTCTAACACAAGGAATTTTGTATCATATTTTTTGTGTATTATTTACAAAAGAAAGGAACAGTAATGGGGACTAGTTTCGCCCCAAGTTATGCAAATATCTATATGGATCATTTCTTGGAAAACTTCAGATGAGAAATATTGTCAATAAGAATTTTAATATTCCCAAATTATATCAGAAATTAAAACCTTATATTGATGAATACCCTATAGTCCTATTTAGGAAAGCACAAAACCTTAAGGGCTCTCTATTTCACAGTCATCTTAAACCTCTATATGAAGAAGATAGTATTAAAACCATTTCTGATATCTGTTATTTNGAAAATGTAAAAATAATCTAATTCAGTTCAGTTTCAATCTATTNCCATTCCTGTTCTTGTTCTGAGCTTTAGGGATATATTTACTAAGCGGTAAGATTGCAGTGAGATTGAAAATACATACATCACCATGAGCTGACCATTTAGCAACTAAGTTTGACAAGTATGGGAAAGTAGAAATTCTTCATCTAATGATGTATAATAATAATAATAATAATAATAATAATAATAATAATAATAATAATAGAAATGCCAGTGAAAATATTCTTCAATGTTGATTAACACAAAAATGGGAAAAATGGGAAATTATTTTGTATTAGGGTGCCTTAAAAAATGATGGACCCTAAGGGTGCCTCAACTGAGAAAGTTTGGGAACCACTGTGAACCACTGAAATAGGGAACCACTTAAATAGGGAAATCTCCCAAAATCATTCTGCTTTCATTCTTTCTGTTTATTAAAGTCTACTGATGACGGTGATGAATAGTCAAAAAGCTTGAGAACAGAACATAATAAGTCTGTTTATCAGAACAGGGAGTGTTACACATAAAATTACTTTCTTCCAGTAGTATGCCTGTGAGTCTCCAGATTCCTGATTGGGTTACATGGCTGATTTTGATTGTGACACTTGGATCGTACAAAACCTTTTTTGCAGAAGACTTTATCTGGTCAAAAATTAGGTAAGATCTAATGTTTGAGGATCGGGCTGTAATTGATTAAGGACTNGATGCAGACATCCCCAAAAGAGATCATTAGTTGGAGGGGTAGGTATGCATGCTTTCCAATCATCTAAGCTGTTCCTAATTTACTAAGTCTGGATCTAAACCTAAGCGTGGAATAATAGGTAAAGAGCACATCAGTCCTACTCATTATTGACAGCAGGATCTTCTGGCAAGAGTGAGTTGGAGAAATAAGCACACATTCATTACTCACAGTGGGAGCCATTTGGCAGTGATGTAATGAATGCATCTTCTAAATAGTAAGTGAATATGCTATACAGCTTTCCACATCGGGTGAACATGGCTTTATATATTGGGGATTTCGACATGTATTGTGACATTTTCCCGTTTTTGGGGAAAGTTGTGTTTGGATATATCTGTAGTTCAGGAAATTTTTGCATTTACTCTTATTGCTGTAATTTAAATAAGTANATTCCTTATAAAGTCCTGGCAAGGAAGACTTGTTCAATCAAAAAGTGCAACTGTGCAACCAAACTTATAAATAGAGCACACTGAAAAATCATCCACATTTTGCTGAGTTCAGTTAAGGTTCTTTTTGTCTTTAAACTTTTTCTGGTGTACTCATTATATGCGTTCTTCCGAGACAACAGATACAATTATTTGGATTTTTTGTGAAGTCTTCACCAAGAGNCTNAATGGATGTGTTATGGATTAGTGAGGGAAGCGGTGGCTTCTGCAATTAATTAGATTTGGATGTCTTTACATGAGCTGCTACGGAATTTTCTTTATGCTTTAGANATTATTTTTATATGCAGACTATAAAAAGATTTTTGAAGTGTAATTTCACATTTAAATGATCCTAACAATTTTTTTTTAATTTTTTTATGTAAAAAAAAAAGTATAGCAAATAAAATACAAGAAAAATATCTTCTGAAAGGGATTAGGTTTTTCGAAGCGAATGGCCCTACTTTGCAAATAATACTTTGAATTGCGACTGTATTATTGTATAAACTATTACAATATAGAAATTAAATTTTTAAAATATAGAAAGTTAATAAATGTCATCCATCCACTATAGCATCTAAATTGCCAGACACTGCACATGACTTGGGATTACCCAACATAGGTTACTGTTAACCGAAAAGAAATGTTAGGATGCAGAACTATTTATAGAAGGGATTAGGTTAGACTGCACAGAGGAAATGGTTAATAGAAGGTAAAGGTTAGGTTGCAGAGACAATGCAGTTGATAGAAGGGAAAGTTAGTTAGGTTACAGGTGATTGGTTATAAAAAGGGAAAGATTAAGTTAAGGACAGGGAGTGAACAGTTAATAAAAGGGGTAAGTTAGGGTTAGGCTATGGGAGTGGAAAGTTCCTGCAATTAGGAGTGTGCAATGATAGTGTATCTCTACTGATGTATGTTGAAGCTCCACTCCACATTGGCCTGGTTCATAGATTTTAATGTCAGCCTCTAGGATCCTAAGGATCAGGCCTCAGGAACTGATAGCTGATTTGGAAAATAATATTCACACCTACATTAGGAGACTTTAGGCAGTCGCTTTGGGCGGGCGGCCGGGGCGTCAGAAGAGTGGGATTTAAAGAAATAATAAAAAAATTGTAAATTTTTTTTATTAACGATCAGGAGTTCTGTGCTGTAGGGGGGCCCGGTGCTAGGTCTGCCTAGGGCGCCCACAGACCTAGAACCGGCCCTGCGTTTATATAAAACAAATGTTCATTTTAAAAAACTATATAAATAAAGACTGAATATACAGTATTTTCTCTGCAGTCGCTAAATATGGCTTTTACTTTGTTTTTTCATAACTATGCCCTAGGTAGAGATGATAAATACTGGTCTCGATTCACAAATGACAGTTTTAGGCCAAGTTTACCCATTCATTGCCAGTTTCCCCAAAGAAGCTCTTTTCAGAGGTGANTCCACAAAGTCATCAGATGCTCTATGTGGACCATACAGGTTTTATAGTCCAGTTGTTGGAATATGTACAACAGAGTGTATTATTCAGTGAGTTTAGATGCATGTGTATTGTTTGACTGCTGTGTATGCCTCTACTTACTTGTACTTGCTATTTAAATTTATCCTATAAATACCATAACACCATAACACACTTTACAAGACTACAAAGAGAATGGATTGGCAACACTCAAGAGAATGGGGATTCAATGCTAGTGAATGAAGGAAAATATTTAGCAAAATAACATATTCATATTTTCACATAGGATGGTGCCATCCCAGAATGTATATGTAAGTAAATCAATCCAAGAAAAAGGTTCCTTAAAATGGATGCAACCAAATCCATTCATTTAACCCCCACAGTTAAAATATAAGTTTTATTGAGTTTTAATAAAATTTGTATATTCCAGTAAGTGTCAATGCAAAATAAATTCNAGTAANTAAGAATCAGTGAAATAAAGTGNTAAAACTTTATTATAGCTCAGTTGGAATCTAACTTCCTAATAAATAACTGAGAAAGGTGCTAAGCTGACACAAGAGCTTCACCCTATCTGTTGAGTAGCTCCCACAGTAATTACAGGTTGNAATAAAAAATCCCTCCCCTGTCCCTGTGTCATACAGGGTAGGGAGTTTTCAATAGGGTTCAGTGTATCTCCTGCCACTAGTTGCTATCAGTCAAATTAAATAGATAAATGGTCTCAATAAACCTCTATTCTCTAAATAAACTGTTAAATAAATAGGAAGGTTAGCCCAGAAGCTATATGCCTATGCGTGTTTTGATATTTTCTAATGCAGTTCCATCTGTGAGAACAATCCTAGAATCCCTAGCTGCAGTATTATGCTGCAATTGCACACTCGCTCATAAGATGGCTCTATACTGAAGTTTCAATGGGAATCAGTGCTCCAAAGTTCATGTTTTCTGTACACACTGAAGTTTTCTGGGGGCATAGGGGCATTTTTGATTAAAAATATTAGGAGCTACGAACAACGACCATAGACTATCTGAAATGATCCTGCAGCATATTTGGTGAGTACACAATNAACATATATCTGCTGAATGGTTTGTTTATGTTTTGATTGAGAATATTATATGTATTTATATTTTTATGTGCAGGGCCGCCATCAGGGGGAACAGCCAAGTTTACTGTCCCAGGCCCGGAGTGAGTAAATTCCGTCAGTCNCAGGCCCGACTTGAACTGATGGCAACCTTGTTCATGTGTGTCNATCATCAATGTTGGAGCCATGAAAATGTGAAAATGTGCATTTTGGAAAGTTCTATGCAAATAATTTGTATATGGTTTCCTCAAAATGCAGGTTGTGTTCTTTGGTTTTCTGTTTTTAATGTACTCCTCAGTGCAGTTCATTATAGTTTTTTATTATATTTACATTATAGTTTTGCCATGGTACGCTTCTGCTCCATTTTTGCCGTTCCTCTTAAATCTTGTTCAGTGTCCATGCCACATAAAAATACATAGAAAACTACACACAACTATACTTCTTTTAAACTTTTAGATCCCTAAGAAATAAAATAGTGGTATAACAAACCTTAGGTTAAAAAGTGAATTTCTTTTACAATTTTAAGATTGCTATAATAGTCTTTTCATAGATCGCAACTAGCGGTTGGGAATCACCATTCCGTATTTTACATTCTGACAGCTTTGTGCTCCTGTGCCTGTAGCAAAACTTTGATTAAAGTTTTTTTTTCAAGTTATCAAATATTTCTTTTTGGGTCAGTAAATTTGGAAGACATAAAGAAAGACTCAGCTAGCAAGGAACCTAAGAGAATTTTTTAATCTAAGATTGACTCTTTTCAAATATACCTTCTATTACTTTTCCCTAGTTTCCTTGAAAATGGAGAATTGGAGAATCCAATTACATATCAGACAGAAGTNTTTGATAACTGGTATTTTAATTGGTTAAGGAAAATTCTGCTTCTTAGGAACCAAGTTCCAAGGGCACTAATTTGTANTTTTGAAAGTTGCTATATAATCTTTGGAGAATTTCATTTTAAAAAATGATCCCTGCTCTACCCTCAAAATAAGTAGCGCCTTATAAAACCAATTATTGCATTTTAATGAAATAAAAAGACATATCAATTGCATATAAAAATATACAAAATATTTACTTGACCATATAAAGTTTTTTAAATAACCATCCTTTAAATATTTNCTGCATGTTATATTTTGTTGGGTTGTATTCATTGTCTTGAATAAATGAGACGATTCTAAAAGATCCACTTACCTCATCGAGTTTTTCCTTTTAGATTTAGGATATCATTACATTTATCGTAACATGTTTAAATTAATGCAATTCTGAATGGTTTCGGCACATTTCCTCTAATCCTATTATTGTGCAGTATCAATGCTTCTAATGCTTTCATTTATTTNATGAATACCAATTTGAATGCAATACCTGGTTAATAACCTTGAATCAAGAGTTCTGTGTAAATTATGTTACTGGTAACATCTGCGCCTGCGTGTGGCAGATGTTACAAGTGCGTTGTTCAAACGTACAAAACTTCNGTATCGTACATTTTGTATGAAGGGTCGGGTTTTGTCATTAGTATGCCTAATAACACTGTAGTCGGGGATAGGCGTGCTAAAGAAGCCAGGGGGAGTGACAAATACTTTATACACTGATCTGCACCATACTGAAGAAGATCAGCACATACAGATAAGGTAGGTTTCTGGACACTTAAGCTCTGAATCCAGTCCCTTGATATCTTGAGAAGTTTCTATCTTATCCCTCTTCTGACTCCTCTGCTCAAATTCTGAAGTTCTGCTATATATAAGAAATGACAGACTGTTACCTTCAAGATATAGCCCATGTTTTCCAAACTGTTCTCAGAGAATATGATTATAATTATCTTCTGGTGATCTTTACATATACAGTCAGGTCCATATATATTGGGACATCTGCAAAATTCTGATATTTTGGACTCTATACACCACCACAGTGGATTTGAAATGAAACAAACAAAATGTGCTTTATATGCAGACGTTCAGCTGAGGGTATTTACATCCGAATCATGTGAACGTTGTAGGAATTACAATGGGTTCTATATGCNCCTCTCACTTTTTAAGATCCCAAAAGTAATGGGACTATCGATGTAAAAGCTATTTCATGGACAGGTCTGGGCCCTCATTATTTCATCATCAATTAAGACATATTGTGGTGGTGTATAGAGCCCAAAATGTGAGAATTATGTTCCAATATTTCTTATCTTATTGAAGTAATAAACACTCCAAGACTCCACCTTAGAGGTTTAATAAATAAAATGTTGCACTTCTCTGAAATGTCCTGCTCCACTACGGACTTGAATTCTTACAAACTTCTGAAACTATTTTACTTGTAGTAAAGACTGCATAGTGGAACCCCCAACACTACAGCCTTACAGATCATGTATCACATTTATAAGTCATTCCTTGAAGAGGTGGAGCAAACTCTTAACTTGATATTGGATCTTGGTGCTGCATTTAAATTGCCAGTCAAAACTGTGGAACATTTGCTGTATCTACAGATATTGTCAACAAAACTAAAATAAAAGCTGTTAATAGTGTTGTTGGTGTCATTTCAGTAATTTTATACATTTGTTTTTATTGTTTTGTTTTTTAAAAGACTATTTTTTATTTTATTACTTTTTTAAGAATGTTTAGACTTAATGTATCTATTTTTTAACTGTACAAAACACTTAAGGATTTTCATTTTGGTCAAGATCAACATTCTGTCAAGACCAATTTCCTGAATTTTAACTTTTCTGTTAACTTTTATATCTTTTCAAACATAAATGTAAAACCCTTTAAAACGCTTGTATTACTAATGCCAGTTATTATGTTTTATCAGAAACCTGTTAAACTCCAAGCACTTTACAAGTAAACTTTGCTTTTAGGAACATAAAGGACCTTTTTGCGAGAGAAGAAAATGTAGCTATTAAAATAGGTTATTGCAAATAAATATATACCATAATGTAGTCCATTGTTCCCTTTGAAATTATATGGTTCGTGCCACATGGCTTTTTAAATTAGATTCTTTGGAAATAGTTACCCATTAAAATTTACAATAAATGTTAAAGTCTCTGACATATTTCTAAATTGCACTGTGTCTGTTATAATCTTATATACTGCATGGTCATTGNGGCCAATTTAAATAAGATGTTAGCAATTGATAAATCTCAGTAGAGATTCAGTTCTCTAGTCAGAGCCGCAAAAAAAAGTAACGATTCAGGCAAACATATCATCANAATATTTCATTGTAACCCTATTTCCTCCCTTTTTTAATGGCTCATTAACTTGGAAGGGTTTACAGTTCTGTTGAATCTTGGAAATAATAGAAGCTGTTGGTTGCGGGCTCTTAGAACATTTGGAACAAATTATTTCCAGTTTTAGAGTCTATGTAAAGGAATGTCAGTCTCAAATATGAAACACGTTGTCAAATGCATAAAAAAGTTGAGATTTTAGTTTTTAGAATTTGCAAAGCCAAACATTTCTTACACAAGATCAGTTCATAACTTTTTTGCTTTTTCTTTATTTTTCTGAAATCCCAAAATGTTGCTATAAAATAGGTGAAATTTTGTTATTTAATGAGGAAATGCACAATTTACCATCATAAGCTACACATCCTGTGCCTCATTGACATTACAACCACATGCTAAACCAGAAAGATTAAAGGTTATTAGCTGTAGAAATTACGCACTGCAGTTTGCTCGTGAATCGCCCTGCGGCAGCCATCCCCCTTAGGGCAGTTTTAGTCGAGGGGTTTTCAGCAACAGATTTTTTAGTTCAGCAAAATGATGAGTTTCAAAGTTTGCTAATGTGTTTTTATTTCATAGTCGAAAAATGTTCATCTTGTAATACACTAGTCAAAATTGTGACTGTATACTACATTACAGATAATTGTGGATGCTCATATATATTTGTGTTTATATTAGTGTTTATACGTTTTTAGATATTTCTTGTTGGTTAGGCATCCTTGTTTTGGGGGCTTCTACTAATGCTAATTCTCCAGTTCAAATATCTATGATATTCTTTAGTCCTAAAAAAGTTTTCTATTGGATCTTACAATGCACTAATTACCAGATGTGTCTTCAGTTTGCTGACTCAATAAATTAAGATAAAATCTTTTTTAAACAATTTTGGAATAAAAATAAGTAAATAAAAACAAAATAAGACATTTATTGTATTTTTCTAGTAAATTGTGTTTGTAACAGGAGGCTCTCACTTCTGCCCACAGTTTTAACAAGATGATCCCTGTACTGGCCACCACTTGTAACAATACTGGCTTTAGACTTTCGCACATGCGCATAGGTATAGTCTGCACACAAAAGGAAAGTGAACCTATGTTCACACACCTCTCTCATGCACACTATGGACATGATACGTGTCCATTAAGAAACCTTAAGTGTTCTGTGCGCATTTGTCTCATCCGCATGCAGCTCCACATGGAAGGGCCTGATACTGCCCACTTTGCCTCATTAGCATGTCTATTACACTTCCTTTGGGATGGGGATGAGATCAGCTGCATAACATCTGGCCGGTCCACTTACGACACCCAACTTATGAACGCAGCTTGATACGGTCCAGGATAATAAAGAGAACATCATCTTCAATACGAATCAGCTCATTCCACAACCTGCCATACATTAATCTGTTTACAAATGTCACAAACAGATTAGCATAACTGGGAGCAAACCTGGTTCCATNGCTGTTCCAACATTCTGTACAGTGAAGTCATAAACTTTATAAATCCCTATCTATAACAATATTGCTTTCTAATCTCCATATAGCATCAGTGGTCTTTTTTAATCATGGTGTATGTATTACCAGGGGCTCTAGGTAATGGTGTAGAAATAAAGATAGGTTAGATGTCAATTAATTTATCCCTGCAATTATTTGATATACTTAAGGATTGTTATTTCTTTTAAGTATCTGTAGGAAGGTATAGAAACTTGGGATAGAGGGGTCAGTAACAATAAGCATGACCTCATCTACTGTATTCTATATCTTCTCTTTCATTTTTATATCTTCAGTTTTCTTTATGTCATTGGGCCCGACCTTCTAGAAGTCAGATAACTTAATCGTTTTACCTTAACCTAATCGTGTGACATTGTTCTGTCCACTTATTGTTACACAAGCACATATGGTACTTTTGTACTTGCAGAAGGGGTTTAGNTCATCGTCCTTAACATATAGACACATTATATAGTCATAGTAATGAAAGCGTAACATAGGACTTACTAACAAAATGGGAAGAGCTAGTACTGCAGATGGGTGTACATTGCCGAGCAGACCTTTAACTTCTGACAACACATCATTACCTTAAATCTACGCCTGGAAATGAATGGGAGTGCAAGACGTGTTTCATGGTCGGTGTGTAGCCCTGACCATCATGCATAAACAGATTGGGTTTGGTGGCAGATGTAATCTGCCCTCTGGTATTAGTCCTATATTGACTTGCTTGGTCAGGTCAAGTTTTGTCCCCCCTGTCTATATAGTGTCATTGGATTTTAATGGAGTAGCACGATTCCTTTTCTGCAGCTCAATCTAATCTGCTGACTTCAAGAAAGCTTACAAAATTAGTTTTGTAATCATCACAGAATGTTCCTCTCCACTGAACTGTGAGAGAAGCAAACATTTCTTTTTTTCTTTTTTTTATCAAATAACTTTGCCCAGGGTCTGTCTTAAAAAAAAATATAACACATTGAATGAATAGATTTCAGGAAAAGAAAATACCTAGCAATACATATTATATTTATGCACATATATGTCACAATACATGTTAGGGAACTGTTACGCTTAGCTGAATGTCTCATTGCAAACTATTTTCTCTCCATTGGATAATAGACGCTAACAAATGGGGATGCTGTCACCTAAATTTCCATTGTTTTAAGAGCAGGCGGCTGCTGACACTTTTCTTTCAAGCATGAATGATGAAAGAAAAATATCATACCGCCTCATCTGGCCGGCTTGCTGTGAGCTAATGAGCCTCTAGCTGCAGCTATCTTCCCAATACTTACATGACCTTATGTCTACTACGGTATAAAGAGTGACTGAAAAATACAGTGTTCTGTTCTCGCATATGCTCGTAAGAGTAAATATTCCAAACCGATTCTCATTCTTGTCCTCAAACGCATGTCTTGGTCATTGCGTATAGATGTTTCATAGAGATGGCTAAGATATAAAGTGCCTGATCCAAACTCACACGTATACCCAAAGANGTTGTGCAATACTGCAGTGCCCCATACATTTGGAGGCAGGGCAGGACTGGCCATCTGGCACTTATGGCAAATGCCAGATGGGCCACTGGAGTGATGGGCCACTACCAAGTACTGCTGGAGAGCTTCAGCCATCCAACAATGGCAGCCTTTCACTGACTGGCTGCTGACTAGAATAAATACATGATGACTGTCAGCAGTCTGATTGGTGGATAGCTCTAGGTGGGCCTGTGTGCATTAAATGCTAGGGCTGATTTTTAGTCCCAGTCTGGCCTTGTTTGGAGGTGTGTTTTATAGGAGGGTAGGGGAGATGTCAATGTACAACAAG
>JABWIB010010573.1:6517-19312 GCA_016617825.1 Platyplectrum ornatum | reverse complement strand
ACAATAAAGTATTCTCCCTGCATGCAAACACTGACATTCATTTTACCTCCCCCCTGCAATTCAACATGGATTTACCCACTTATGAGTAAGTCATGTCAATAGTGTCTAAAGTCTGAATCTGGTTCGGTGTTACAACTTTTCGCAGACGCATATCGTCGTTCAATATACAATTTACTGCCTGACTCGGACTTATAGTTCAAAGTATAGGATAAAAAGATGTCTCTTTCCATTTCTTACACTGAGCAGATGTACTCACAAGAGCAGCACATTGATCGTCATGCTTTATTCTTACACCTCAGGGTCTCGTAGATGCAGAATAAGACAATGCAGACTTTTCATATTTGAAACAATGTTTTCTCTCAATGACTTTTTCTTCGAGTACCATTTCCAAGCGTAATGGGAACATATTAGACTCTAAGTTGATACAATTTTCTATAAACATTCAGCATCTAGTGTCTAGTACCTGAAGAGGGCAGATTCCATTATCTATAAATCCCGTTTTAGATGAGGTATCTCCACTGAAGTGTGCCTTCTAAAGCTATGTAATGGAAGCTCAATCAACACTAGAAACACATAATATGATACTTTATGCTGGGCAAGTTGGTTTACAGCTAGAAAACATTCACCAGCTAAACATATAGCATGGGATAAAGAGTCTGAACATATGAGATAAAGATGGGCAAAACCATGTTTCTTTTCAGGGGGAGTCAAATTAATTGTATTCTTTGCAAGCAGGGAGATTAGTCCCATGACGTTTTTATTAATTGTACATGATATAGACCGACTATTCTTTTACATTTTTATTTAGACCTGGGATAAGATTTTTGGGACCTATATGGATTGCAAAAGCTGAAATGCCTCTCCTGAAATTCAACATGGTTTTGCCCAGGTGTAGATTTGCACCAGATTTCCTCTTATGTTGGAACTCTGGATCCAGTCCATATTAAAATAGTCATGTAATGATATGTAACAGAACCAGATTCCAGTTATAAAGTCATATCTATTGTTCCTCTTATTTTTTAATATGACACTGGATTTGATCCATACGATCAACACAATCTTCTTGATAAAGAAACTCTTTATCAATGGTTTCTTAACTCTGATGACTTTAAATAAGGGTTGCTGGGTAAAACGAAAAGATGATAGTATGGAGATGGGATGGGAGGGTGTGATTTATGCAAATCATGGCTGAAGCCCCACCCCCTGTACATTACAATCTTCATTTCATTGGGTTACTAATTGGGTTAAATCAAGGTCCCCACATTCTTAGTTAAGATCAGACTTCAGACTTTAAAGATTTCATTATATAAGGCATTTTTCCGCCTCTCCCAGGATTCCAGAAGCAATTTCCGGGAGAGTTGGGAACCTTGCTCCAAATGCATCAGATTTAAAATACAAAGTTTAAAGTTCCCCCTATGGGTCTCCAGAATCTGCTGCCCTCAATCCACACACACACCTACCATGGACACCCTGACTGTCCGTCATCACTAATAGCAAACTATGTTTATGGTCTAGTAATGGTGTCGCTGGGCCTGATTCAAAGCTGCGACTACGCCACCTAGGTATGCGCAGATCCGCTTTGAATTACACGGATACTGACGCAAAGTGCATCTCCGAATCCTTGCTACTGCGACTCATGTAAATGAGAAAAGGGCCGTTCCACACCCCTTNTCTCATTTACATATGGGCAGTTAACAGGGCTTAGACCTGCTAATTGCTAGCGCAGGTTACATCATGTCCTGCCATGGTGTAAATCGTGCTTAGAAGTGCAGAAGCAGGTAATGTCCTATGCAACAAACATGATTATAGTAGATATTCACCAAGTAATAACAGCACAAGTCAGATTATTTAAATAACTCAATGGTCACTTGTTGGCTTGGTGTTGAAACTGTAGATCACTGCAGTTAAATATGTAACACAGATTACTCCATCAGCGCTTCCTATTTAAGACGATACCCGATGTCGTCAGTGATGATTCTGAATCTGATAATAATTATAATTAGACATTTCATTTGGCTGTTTAGCTTCCTTAATTACCCAGATAACTAATTGCTATAACTCAAAGAACATCCTACATGTAAATTCTAATTATTGGCTTTGTTCAAGAAATATAATAAAAGTTTGAAGATATGAAATTTTCATTGTAATTATGCCTTTCAAAAATAATACTCCCAGTAATTACACACTGTGTAATTAAAGATTAATAAGGGAGATATTTGACCTAAATTAGCAGTTGATGCATAGCTACAGCTAGTAGGGTGTATAGAGGCAACTGAAAAAGAGTTTAGAAACTGATCGTGTACTGTAGATGAGGATCCTCAAGGGAAGAAGAGGCGTCTATATATGAAAATACTCCAATAACTCAGATATAGGATATATTTATTTATCTGCTAATTTGATGGGGTTCATTCAGAGTTGAAAGTAATGGCTATAAAGGAAGCAAATATGCACCCTGGCAACACCCTGTTGAGCTGCAGTCATGGCCGGAATAAGAGCCACATTTCCTCCCTAATTAGTTGCGATGCAGGCCTTTTTCACAATGGAGGCCTGGGGCTATAGTCAGTGTCGGACAGGGGTACCTTGGGCCAACCAGAGGAAATCATTCTTGGGGCCCGCCCTCAGTTATAAAGAAATAATGCTAGGTCTTGGGGCCCACCGGAGGATTCTCCTGTTCTCTGGTGGGCCAGTCCGACACTGGCTATAGTCCAATTAGCCCCATTGTTAATCTACCCCTGGTTGCAGCAAGAGGAACGTTTAAAATATGTAAAGAACAGTGAGTGGTGTTTAGTATTACAACTCTAAATAAGAGTTTAAAATAAAGCTTTTCAGTAGCAAAATCAGGGGAGCTTAGTGTCAGCAAGACCTCCGAACCTGCTCAGAACATAGTGCACAAATGACGTTACAGATGCCATATGAAATGTCATATGGATGTTATATGGAATGAATACACAGCAAGTAGCATACACATCTTCATAGGCTTGCTCCGCAACAAGTAAGACAAGAAGATATTCAATGTTTTTAGTTGCAATCATTATTTTTGCCTAAAGACATCCTAATGTCATCTTTACTGTGATGACTATATAACTTTTACAATTTACAAATGACTATTATATAAGATTTTTCCAATCTGCGCTGCCCGAGCCTGGGAATAACTAGCATTTGGCCTTAAAATAGCTAAACGTATTGTTTGCTGTACTGCTTACTGGAGTGTCTATCAATGGAGCCTTAGCAGGGAGTTTCGAAAAGTTCAGATTGTTGTTTAAATGAATATCGATTGAGTGCAGAAATGAGCGAGCATGAAGCGCTGACATCGCTCAGGGGCCTTCAGCAGGTGTCCGGACGCGACCAGCTACAAGCGACACAAGAGAAACCATTTCAAAAGGAGGACAGTGCAGAAATAGAGGCGACGTACTGCAATTATGTTGAAGAAGTCATCATCTCCCAGGGTGTCCAGGATAGAGGATACAGTTTGCTTTGCAATTGTCAGACGAAGGCCTTTCATGCTCCCGCTTACGTCAACTAAAATCACTACATCTTTAGGAGAGGTAGCTGCTTGGATGTACCTGTCAGAGAGGCAGAGACAGACAGAATGTTTATTACGTATCATTACTTATTTGTGCTTGGAATAGGTGTGTACACAGGGCCGGCGCTACCATTAGGTAAACTTAGGCCCAGGAAGGGTCAGCTAAAGCACCCCCACATGCCTGGTTTTGATAAAAATATATATAATAAACATGACATAAATATATAAATATAATAAATATGACATAATGTATAATAAATATAATATAAATATATATTAAATATGATATAAATATATATGATAAATATGACATAAATATATATAATCAATATGACATAAATATATATATAATAAATATAATATAAATATATATAATAAATATGATATAAATATATATAGTAAATAATTAGCAAGTCTAGGAGTGAGACTGATGATATATAACAGTGGCACCCCCCCTCCTACGTGAACCACACCTATGGGGTCTCGTCTAGGGTGCCCAGAGGTCTAACACTGGCCCTGCGTGTACATTTACTATGCGTTAGGTAACTTACCATTTTCGATTTCTACAGTCAAACGCGATGACGCCATTCTCATCTGGTTCCCATTTAATACCTAAATATAAAACCCAGTAATAACATAAAAACCAATATTGGGAATTTTTTTTTTTTACAAAGATATTTATTTTAAATAACTTTACAAAACTCCTTTAAGTAGATTGAATTCTGTCTTCTTGGGCTGGGATATTATAACATAGAAGGTGTGAATGTGCAATCTGATCATAGCAGTGGGAAGGGGCAGGTTCAAAAAGAATTTGAATTGAGATTTGGGTTTTCGTAGCTGAACTATACTACAGATATGACACTTTATAACATAGTATAAAGGCACAACATTATCATACATATGAATATATATATATATATATATATATATATATATATATATACAGGGCTCGAAGTGGGGGGTATACGGGGGTAGGACATACCAGCATTTCTCCCACTGTTGTAATGGAAGAAAAGTGTAAAATCTTCATTGACGTCCATTTTTCCGCCATACCGCCACTTCTGAATGTCCATACCCCCACTTCTAAATTTCCACTTCGACCACTATATATATATATATAAGCCCTGATGAAAGTTATTAAATAACTGAAACGTTGGTGATTGAAGACCTTTGAAGTCTGCGCTTTCTTTCAAAATCCTGGTAGTGCCGTTCTTGTGGATGTATATATATATATATATATATATATATATTGAAAAAGAGAAAGAGCAGCACAAGGCGCTAATAATAGTGTAGTATTTATGTGAACAGTGGTTATTCAAACACAAATAAGGTGCAAATAAAGTTCCATTCCCCTAGAACCAACACCGCTTCGTGGGTAGATAGATGCAGATATGCAGAATCCAAGATGGCCACTAATTTATGCTAATTAGCCATGCGGTCCAGCTGGCTTTTCCCCTGATAGCAGTACATCCCTATTTAAAGGAGCAGTGCACATTATGGCAGTTGATGCCAATCTATACTCCCTGATGAAGTCCTAGGGTAACCCATACAGGACGAAACGCGTTGGAGGAGGCAATTTAAAGTGGTGTGGACCTGTTGTTCATCATCAGATAAGCATTTTTTACAAGTCTATTTATTGTACGCATATTTTATNAAGTCTTATTGGAAATAAAAATGTTTTAAGTAATACTACACTAGATTACTTCTTTCTTCCCCACCTTGATTGCTCTTTGTTGGAGTGGAAACCTGACGAATCAATCAGACGGAGGAGACAAGAGTGTGAAAGATATATCGTATAAGCTGTTAATCTTCCAATATCTGGTACGCATATCTGCATCTATCTACCCACGAAGCGGTGTTGGTTCTAGGGGAATGGAACTTTATTTGCACCTTATTTGTGTTTGAATACCCACTGTTCACATAAATACTACACTATTATTGGCGCCTTGTGCTGNTCTTTCTCTTTTTCAATACAATNTAGTCCACATTCGGGAACAAGTGGATTCTTGCANGAGAGCCGCCCCTGTTAAAACAGGAAAGAAGTCCCTTCGGATCTTCAACCCCGAGAGACTGCACATAGACACACAGTGTTTTTTTGGACTGCTTCAGCGAACTATAACTACTGAGCTAAGTAGCGCCGATCTGTTTGTATTTTTCTGCACATATATATATATATATATATATATATATATATATATATATATACCTATTTGGCACCCCCTCTACTAGATATGGGATGGAAAATTCTGATTAACAGAAGGGAACTTGAAATAGAACCTAGTGCAGGGGAAATAATGTTCAAAAGAGACATTTGAACATTTGAAAGATACATTGTGATCTATATATAATATACAGGCTGAATGCGTCATAACATACCAGGATATTGTCGAAAAAATCCCTTTGCGCTTCCAAAATATTGCCAAATGAGGGAGGGATCCCGGTCAAAGTTATCAACAAACACTTTGTTTAACGCCTCAGACCAATAAATTCCATTCACTATTTCTGGATCTAAAAGGGAAAAGAAAAGAGATACGATGGTAAAATATCATTTTAAATATAATGGAAAGGTAAAAAACACTTCTTCGGGGTTGTAACTGACAATGATTAAAAATAGAACACATTATGCTGAGTTGTGTGTGTTTTTTTTATCATAACTTTATGTAAATCGAAAAGTTTTTATTTCAAAATAAAAATATTAGACTGCAGAAAATCCACATTGTGACATATAGATATTGTAAGTTTAAGTGTTTTGTGCTGAACCTAAGAATTACAGCAACACACAGTTTACACCACTGGAGGGCGCCAAATGTGCAAACTCAAAAACAACAATAAACATCTACATCATATACATATACACCTTGCAAAAACGTCAATTGTAATGAGAAAACATGTAGTATATAGTATATAGTTATGTAAAAGTCTGATGTATTTAGAGGGGCTGATCTAGAGTTTAAGAGTAAGCTCCCATCAGGTGTATGTGTAGACCTCAAAAAAAACATGTTTTAGGGGGAAGACAAACGCTAGTTGAACTTTTACATAAAGCTATGCAGTATAAGTATTGTGCAATGAATTAATGCAAGAAACAAAACCCGCTCACATCACTTGCATCTATTTTATCTTTATTCACAAACACTAGCTCAGCAGATTTTTTTTTTTAATATTGATGTTACATGAATGATGTAAAATTGAATTATGAATTATATTGCACAGAAATGTAATACTGAAGATTTAGATTTTATGTTATCAATTTATTAACCTCGAATCATAACTGAAGGAGTTATCTCAGACATTTAAATAAAACCATTCTATTTAGATTGAGCGTTCCTTATATTCCTAATGATGAGAAGCATTCCCGTTTGTCTCTCAGGCCGGCTCCTTGGACAGGTCCAGCCTGGATTCTGAAATTGGCCTACGTTACTTACATAGCTGTCAAGGTGGGACGTTTTGCGTATGCTAGGTACACATGCAGGATGTAAAATGTACATTAAGGGTTAAGGTTTCCCTTACTTACAATCCAAACTACTTGACCACCTTGCTTTTAATAAAGCAAGTGCCAAAGTTTTAAGGTCCTTGTGCGAATTTCCATCCATATGGGGGAGAGTGGCAGGGGAAGCATCATCCGAACTCTTAGTTTGGTTCACCTAGCGCTGATTTTGGGGGAGTCTGGAGGAGTATGCAAAAAAATCTGAGCATGCTTACAGGAGATCCACTGTTTTGGTGGAGCATATATGTAACTTACTGTCAGCATAGCCAAAACTCTTTTGTTCTTGTGCCTGTGTTTACGATGGACTGAACCCATTAGGCCCGGCGACAGGGGACACACTAGCGATGGGCCCAAACTTCAAGACTGAACTGTCACCCCCACAGTTAAGGGCCTGACAGGAGATCAGAGTGGAGAACCCGGGATTCTGGTGTTTCCCCTCTTCCATTGGTCAAATATTTTGGCTGCTAGGTCTGTTGTTCTCGCACTGTGATTGGTGGGGAAAGGGGGAGCAATGTACTGGGCCTCAAGATTTCTGTTGCTGGCCCTGAGGCACATACAGCATACAGGGGCAACAACTCCCTATGTGAGTATGGGAATCACAATGCTCTTACTTGCAATCAGGACGGTATAGAGAGCTGTAGAGCACATTTTTTTGCTGTTGGCAGGGCTCGAAATGGAAATTTTGTGGGGGTATGGCACTAAGCCCCGCCCCCTTGTATAAGCCCAACCCATCTAGACCCACAATATTTTGATAAAAGATCCCCCACCACTCTGGAGGGGACTGGGCTTATACCATACCACCATATACTGGCCCACTTCGAGCACTGGTTTGTGGTTAATTAGAACAATTTGTATGGTTTTTAAAGTTAACTCATTTGCATAAAGTTCAGGGAATCGAAAATAAAATAAAGCTGCCCATACACTATAAGATAAATTGTTCCAATCAAACGATTTTTTCAAGAGTGGGTGAAACCATGTTGAATTGCAGGGGGAGGTAAAATGAATGTCAGTGTGTGCATGCAGGGAGAATACTTTATTGTTGTATGTTGCACACAGATACTGACCAGTGTTACTGTTACACTGTTATTACACTTGGGCTGGAAACATCATCTCTCACCTGTAATACTGATTGCAAATCATTCATTCTGCCTCCCCTGCAATTCAACATAGTTTTGCCAACTCTTGAAAAATCTTACGATTGGAACAATTTATCTTATAGTGTATGGCCAGCTTAACATTTTGTTTTTTTTGGTTTCCAATCCGTACCTCGTTTTATTTCAGAATTGCACAGTGTAAATATTAGCGCTAATGTTACAGTGTATTTTGGGCTTGAAGTAAATATGGAAGAGTTATCACAAGAACTGCTGTAGAAACTGAGACGGTATCTGCAGCGTTTCCTCATCCAAGACTCATCAGCAATGTTTGACATTTTATTTGTAAAATATTGGAGCAGCTTCCCGGCACAGGGAGATAAATGGACTCTCCTTGTGTGAGGTGATCAAAATCCGCTCGAGACAATTTATTCTTAATTATTGGCTGCAGTTCTGTTTATTTTTACCATGAATGGTGAAATCTGTTACAATGCCTCTGGGAGTTTTCCATGACCTAGCGAGGTTTTATTTAACATTTTCGGAGCATTACTACTATAGGACTAGTTCCAATTAATCAAGTTAAAATTATTAAAGGACAACCGAGTGCAGCAAGTTACATTTTCCTACATAAAGCATAAATAATACAGTATTAAGAATTACCCTGGATTCCCACTGAAGTTCTATTACAAGATGTGTGATTGAGTATTTCCTGCAATATCCATCAAACACAGGGAGGGAAAAAACACAATATTTCACAGTAAGCAGTTGATGATAAACAGACCCCCAACACTGATCCAAAAACTGTAACATTATAAATGGAAGGAAATTGACAGGCCCGTAGCCAGGGCTGGATTACCAATGGGGCTAATGGGACTAGGCCTCCTTTGTCAAAAAGACCCATAGTGCTGCAGTTAATGACATCAGTGTGATAAAGGAGGGCATAGTGTTATAAAGAAGGACACAGTGTGTTAAGTGGCCCACATTGACCCACAACAGTGGTCATACCACACATCAAGGGCCACTCATTGACTCTTAATCTGGTCCTGCCCGTTGCAAGAGGTGGGCCTGGACAATGGTGGAACAATGTGGTGGTGTGGGGGACTGAACAAGCAAAACGTAAAGTTAAAGAAGTTCCAGAGCTGCTCACAATGTATATATAATCAGCTGTTTGTATGCTACAGAGCACGGGAAGTGGTTGCACTCTTCTGGGTCTGCAGTAGGAGTACCAATGGTATCTCCTGTAGTTATGACCATGTACTGCTCCCTTGAAGTTCCTCTGTTAAAATTCACAAATCTTCAAAAGTGTTTAAGACAGATTTATATCAGAACAGTGAAAGATGGAGATTGATCAGTGTTGCCGATGTTTGGTTTCTCCCTCATGGGAGAAACCAAATGTAGGGATCATGTAGGTGGGGAAGAAGGTGTGATTTATGCTATTCATGCCATGATGGCCTGTTCAAGCTTTTACTATGGTTGGGTGGGACCTGATATCATCAAGTCCCACCCTCCATAGTAATGACCGGGGCTGCCCAGGTCAAGAGAGATTTGCCGACTCTCCTGGGATAACGGGAGAAATGCCCAAAATCTTGGGTGAAATGCCCCAAATCTAGGGTGAAGTACCATAGTGGGTAAAGGGTATATAATGGGAACTGCAAAGTGTAACTTGACATGTCCTGTGTTGGAACATTGCGTCAATGCAATTATTTATCTAGTACTAAAATGTTAGGTAAAATTTGAATGGTTGCTATGGGCAACGTCTACCTATGATTTTAGAAGCTTTTGCATTTCTAGTTGAGGTGCTTTTATTAACTGCTATTATTTTGGAGACACATCCAGTTTTATATGCCAAGGGATAGGAGGTGTGCGGCCGTTCTCTAGTCCAGTTGCCTACATGAGAGCCAAATAACTGTGTCACTCAACCGCGGAGGACACAGTGAAACTGAAAATGAAAAGGTAAGTGAAGCATTGTATGCTTTAACTTAGCAGTTGGGTATTGTAAAAGATAATAATATTAACAGAGGCAACGTTATGCAGGTGTCACATTTCCTTTGACTGCCAACCCTCGCCTGGGTTCAACTCCTTTCTCTTCACAGTTCCTAGTCACATATGTAAGCAGTACAGAATGTGCTAGCTTACTCGGCATGTGTGGCAGCGCGTGATTGGCCAGCGCGCTCTGTGGCGGGGGCCTCCGGCACCTGCATGTCTTTATGGGTTTTACAATGATCCAAATGGGACCAATATCCTTTTCCAATACATTAATCCTTATGCTGCACATCAATTAAGCTCCTTTTAAATTTATATGATTAGGAAACATGTTGAAGGACGACTTTAAGGAGACAGGGAGATCACTGGGAAGGCGGCATGATCATTCTTAGCCTCCCACACATAGGCAGTAAAGAGCGCTTAAGCTTGGTTTGTTAAAGAGAAGTACTCTGATTGCAGAATAAGGATTTGATGGATTACCGAACTGAATAATAATCTGTAATTAGAGTTGAGCTAGGAAAAGGCACATATTTATAACAAATGCACTTTATACCAGGTCTGGGCACCAGCTGCCCTATGAGATGATTACCTGGTGCTGGACTTATTTATTTTTATGCCACTAATGTCATATATGTCAAATATAGATAAGACACTTTATAATATTTCTAAAATACCACCATGGCCCTGTATTGAAAGCATGCTAATATGCTATCCGGTCATGCTGTCAGTAACTCTGAAAAGTTATAGCAAGTTCCAACAGTAACAGCTAGGTGGCGTATGAAAGCAGACCATAACCATTGTCAGGACAACTTGAGTGCTAAGGAACTTACAAACAAGGCCAATTGCTGGCAAGTGTTGTGACGTCACACTGCTTCTAAACTACAGAGGAGGGCGGTGGCGCGACCGCCTGGCCGGCTTCCCGCCCTCCCGGTTTTTTATTATTTGGGGGGGGGTTATTTTTTTTTTCCAATGTTTTATTTACATTTTTTTTTTTAAATGGTGCCGCCCCTGCTGGCCGGCCACCCTAGGCTCCCGCCTGAACGCACCTAATGGGCACGCCGGACCTGCTTACAAGTGTAAGTTAAGAATGGACAAAACCATGTTGAATTGCAGGGAGGTAAATTTTATTAGTCAAGCCCTATCTATCCACTGTAAGATGTAGCATTATACAAATCACGTCCTTTGTCCCACCCCCATGCTGCTATCTTTTTGGTTTCTCCCGGAAAGCCTCCTTTTAAAATCCCGTGTTTGCCCCTGATGGAAATGGCTAAGGAGTGCTGGATGCATCAGGATTTGACCCTTAATCATTTAATTCAATGAAAGGAAATGAAATGAAGATATTGCTCAAACCACCCACCTCCTGTCCAGATGTAAAATTGCACCAGTCTGTATTAAGATATACGGTAAAAAAGATATCAAGTTTACATTAAATTCATTATTACGTTATATCCAGTGTTCAGTTTCATGAGCACGGTGCAGGCTTCCTCGTGCTGCTGGCAAGAACTCTGATTATCAGTAAAATTTAATAAAAGTACCCTGTCAGCCACAACACTGACAGTGGCATAAAATATATCTACCAGGAATATTGTGAATGTTTGTACCAATTTAGTAGCTGTCAGTCTCAGCACTGGTCAGGGGAAGCATGACTGAAAGATTAAAGAGAACATGAAAATCACACATCCGCAGCCTGACACGGGCGGCGCAGACAAATGACTTATAAGAAAAGAGGAGGAAAGCAATTCACGAGACGTTCACATCACACGAAGGACGCCATTCATTAAGTGCAGCAGCCTCTCAGAGTCTCTGCTGCTTCGGTGTTTTTCTAAGGAGCATTTTAAATCAAATATGAACATGCTCAAAATATGAAATGTATAAACACAACATCTAGGTCTACTCATTATAGACAACAGCTTTGATTGGCCCCAGCATTGCCAAATAATGATCCAATCGTTATGAAGAACACAGCTGGGTACAGACTGCTCCAACTTTTTTTCAGGCGGATATGCAGCGAAAATGAGCAATGCGCACTGCGCCCGTCCCGTGGTGTAACTAGTACTACTGCCCATAGTACTCCAGTCTAAAGCTGGGCGTCCACTAAAACAATATCTTTCTAGTGGATAATGGTGATGGTTTTCCCTTGGGAATATCGCCCCATCTTAGGCACCATATCATTCTAGTGGTGTCCTCACTTTACCCATGCTTACCTCTCGGCAGCCGTGGCTGGCCACCAGAGAGGTGCCCAGCTGCTCCCGTGGCACTCCCTCTGCTTCCTCTCTCAGGTGGCATGTAGAGCACCTCTCCGGTGCCAAGCCACAGCTGCCAAGAGGTAAGTATGGTAAAGTAAGGACACCACTAGAACGATATGGTTCAAGTGCATGGTGCCTAAGATGGGGCGATTTTACCAAGGGAAAACCGGCACCAATATCCACTAGAACGATATCGTTACTTTTTTTTACACAAATGATATCTTTAATCAATCCGCAATTCAGATTGATCAACTATATTGTCCCAGGTGTTAAAAAGGCGTTTTATCCGTTTTTTATCATAAGCTGGCCACACACTAGATGATTTTTAGCCCAAAAGTCGTGGATTTGGGCTAAAATCGTTCTATTGGATGGTCACCATAACATTATAGTACTAAACACCATAACATTATAGTACCACATATCACACACCATAACATTATAGTACCACACACCATAACATTATAGTAC
>JABWIB010010570.1:5735-16222 GCA_016617825.1 Platyplectrum ornatum | reverse complement strand
TGAAGGATCTAGTTATGGATTTACATGAAAAGCAACATTGTAAAAAACGATTCATATATCATTTACAAGGTGCATTTAGGTTTCCTGTTCGCAGAACATTTACTGCTAATATTCACCCTTGGTGCACATTGAATCGCTCACTCGGGTTGATACTATTATAGNAGATGCCTCATCTAAACAGTATTCTGCATTTGTATAATAGACTGGCAGCGATATTTGTTTCCATTGGTCAGATTAAGTATATTGCGGTCTTTGAACAGATATTTGGGCACTGACCTTTCTTAAAACCACTGTAATAATGGAAACAATTAGCACCGTCCTCGGTTACCTAACAAACCATCCAATTGCAGCATAACACTTTTCCTGAGGCCCGAACAGACACTATTTAGGCTATCTCAGGATATAGTATAGTTTATTGTGTTTTTTAGGTTGTCGCGGTTATTAAATAATTATATTTTTTCAGGTGTCAGAAAACCAACATGAAGAATTGCAGAATGTCCGAAAACATATCCACTCCTGCTTCACNAACATCGCCTGCTTCCTCCTGCCGCATCCAGGCCTGACCGTGGCCACCAACCCAAACTTTGATGGCAAACTTATAGGTTTGTGATAGGGAACATTGGAACAGATTTAGACTTACTCACGACTTAAGTTGGCCATACACGATAAGATAAATTGTTCCAATCGAACATGTTTAGTCCAAAGTGAGTAAAGTCTAATAACAGTGTAACAGTAACGCTGGTCAGTATCTGTGTGCAAAATGCAAAAACATTCTTCCTGCATGCAAACACTGACATTCATTTTACCCCCCCCCCCTGCAATTCATCATGGTTTTGCCCACTCTTGAGTAAATCAACAGTGCCTAAAGTCTGAATCAACCTCAGTCCNGAACTCATGATACAGTGTTTACATAATATTAATTATTCAAATGTCATTGTCTGCTTTCAAAGGCAAAATGAGACATTGATGGAATGTTCTAAATTCACGGATCTATTTATCTGTGATTGCAGAAATCGATGAGGAGTTTATAAGGAACCTGAAAGTCTTTATACCTTGGCTCTTGAGCCCTGAAAACTTGGATATCAAAGAAATCAATGGTAATAAAATAACATGCCGCGGTCTGGTGGAATATTTCAAGGTAATTCTTTTGTTTTAATCCTCTGAACTCATTCCCACATTGAAAAGATGTGCTACATAAATGGTACATAAATTATGTATACATCAAACACTCTCGCTGTGTGTATTTGGTTGCCATTAGTGAAGGTAAAGAGTAAGACACTGACATATGACTGGTTTATTTCATAACAGGCCTATATAAAGATATATCAAGGAGAGGAACTGCCGCACCCTAAGTCAATGTTACAGGTATGTGTATATATACATTGTATAGAGGACAATAAGATTTAAAAAATGTCAAGTAGTAGTTTCATAATCCTTTGTCCAATCAACGATGTCAGTATCCAGAAGCCATAATGCTTATTACCATATAATGAAGTCTTATTAGAGCACTCACTATATATATATATATATATATATATATATATATATATATATATATATAATATTAATATTGAACACATTTCTTCTTGTTTTACTTTAGGCCACGGCAGAGGCCAACAACCTTGCCGCTGTGGCTACGGCTAAGGACCTGTATAATAAGAAGATGGAAGAGGTAAGAATAGACTTCTTGACTCCCTTCTACCTATCCATGCTCCTCCCTTTGTAATAGATANCTTGGGGAGTGGCTGATGAGACAGTCTTCAAAAAGTTCATTCACGTGTCACTATTTTATCCTCCAGACCCTGATATATGAAAAATCAATATTGGGTTCTTTGGGTTCTTTGTTTCGACAAATACATGAGTGTTCGTTTTCCTGTGGCATAATAAAACTCATTGCTATGCATATTTCCCATTTTGCTTAATCCTGATCAAGTTGACTTATTGGGGTTGGGGTACAAGGCAAAGTCTCATCAACATACAGTAAAGTTGGGCAATTATTGTGAATTGGCACAATATATGTATTAGTTTTTATTTGATTTTTTCTTTATTTTTTTCTTTATTTTTATGATTGTCACAGTTTTATAGTTTTATATATATATATATATATATATATATATATATATGTGTTTTAACATATATGCAACATAGATTTATATATTTTTTTTCTTTTGTATAATGCTTTCCTTTGCACTCCTTACAGGTGTGTGGAGGGGATAGGCCCTTTTTGGCACCAACCGACCTGCAACATAAACACCAGGAGCTGAAAGAAGATTCAGTGAAACTGTTCCGTGGGGTGAAGAAAATGGGGGGTGAAGAGTTCAGCCGGCGCTATCTCCAACAGCTGGAGAATGAGATTGATGAGCTTTATATCCAGTATATTAAGCACAACGACAGCAAGAACATATTCCACGCTGCGCGCACTCCGGCCACGCTCTTCGTGGTCATATTCATCACATACGTGCTGGCCGCAGTCACCGGCTTCATAGGCCTGGACATTATAGCCAGTCTATGTAACATGATCATGGGACTAACGCTCATCACCCTGTGTACGTGGGCGTATATCAGATACTCTGGGGAGTACCGAGAGCTGGGTGCCGTAATAGACCAAGTGGCTGCTGCNCTATGGGACCAGGTATAGTCAATCATTTATGACTTAAGGTGGCCATTTACTATTTCCCTTGAAGACAAGTCAATAATCACAGGCACACCTAGTCCACTCACTATGCAATTATTGCTAATAGATGTGTAGGGAAAACATGGGTAAAGTAGGGAAAACAAATGATCTATCTTGTTTTTTATCTTTCATAGAAAAATCATTTTTTCCCACTCACTATCCAATAATCGTTTTTAAATTTGATTACACACATTCAAAGTTCAGAAAAAAACTATTTAAATATTGTTAACAATTATCTGCAATGGCCACTCACATTGCAATATCACCAACAAATATTGCAAATCTTTTGTCCGGACAAAAGATCAAATTATCTTTTGCAATACTCTGTTGAGCAATTATTGGAGGCTTTAGGAAAAAAATCAGCGGCACTCACTAAAAAGATTTTCTTTATCCAATTTTAAATTATTGCGAACAATAATTGTTCTAGTGAATGGGCAGCTTTACACTATTATTAAAATGTTAGGACTCGTAGCGTCCCATACAAAAGGTAGCGAGTTTTGGCTACGGAAATAGACGCGAATAAGCACACAAACCTCTTTTTTGCGTGGACCGAATCGGCCCCTTGGTTTCTTCCTACCATGGGGGTGGNACAGAGGACGTGCTTTATGCAAATCCCCAAATCTAAACCCCGTCATGAAGTCCTGCCGCCATAGTAACAATTGGGACTGACACGAAATCACTTTACATTGAATTACTACATTCACCCCAGGTCCCAGGAGATTTACTGACTATTCCTTGATACCAGGTGAAATGCCAGAGTCTTCCTGATTCTTTCAGGAGAATTGGCAAACACATGGGCCTAGGCTAAACTACGGAAAAGAAATAGTGGTGATGTTGCCCATAGCGACCAATTGGATTTTAGGTAACAATCTCTAGTATGTAATAAAAAGTGAGAGCTAGAATCTGATTAGATGCTATAGACAACATTTACACTCTACTGATTCCCACAGTTAAGTAGATATAGGCCGTAAAATTGGATTCCATGTGTGTAATAGTCTTGATACTGTGATAAGTCTTGTTGGTGTCTTCTAATATTCTATGTTTTATATAACATATTTCCATGATCCAGAATACAAAGCTTCTTTTCGATCATTAATAAATATCTTTTGCATTGTAATTGCATATATCAAAAACAGTAGAAAATTTCTATCAAATATATGAACACTAACTTGTCATTTATTCTTCTTTCTAATGGCTTCTGAAAAAGGGAAGCACCAATGAGGTATGTGTATTAATCTATTAATATACCTTGATGCTTGCTGTGCTATATTAGAGCTACATTCAATTACAATTTTAAACAGTGCCTATGAACCACAGCCATTGCAATATTGGAGGTATAAGCTGCATGTGTCATGCCACTGACTTGCTGCCTCCACCATATGGAAATGCAAATAAAAAATAAATTCACAGTANTCATCTAGCCAGAGATATAGGAAGATCTAACGCTAGAATTATTGATTAGAACACAGAGAATAAAATGTGANGCCTTTGTAATTGATAGATGTTGATGTATTGTTCTCCATTTATCAGGCACTCTACAAGCTTTACAGTGCGGCAGCCACTCATAGACACTTATATCACCACGCCTTCTCCGCGCCACAACCGCAAGACGCTGCCGAAGACCACGAGAAGAACATGTAGCTGCACTTTTACTTGGGAGCAGAATGTTTCACTGATGAAAGCTGCATGAACCTCAGTGTCCACAAACCGGTAAACGTTACTGGTAAAGCGGTCATGATGACCTCTTTAAGGGACGGTGTTCTGGGAAGAGGGCTGCTGGGGTCACAGCTAGCAGCACAGTATCCGCGCTGCATCTGAACCTGGACCGCAGCCCCCCCCCCCTCCACTGGCTTATTTATTTTTTAAATAATGGTATCATTTATTGTATAATATATTGCTTATGTCATGTATGTTATTTTATATATGCACTTTATTTCTGAATAAGTAAAGGTTCATCACTCTCCGGCCATGGCTCATGTTTAGCTGATGACAGCACATAATGGTTGNCGTCGTGTGACACATATTCTGTTTACAACACCTGACTTGCGAGGGACATGGACAGGTACCCTTCACTGCTGCCTGTACTTTCTTATTCTGTTTAAGAATATGTTGTTACACCANATTATGGTTATTGTTATGGTGAACACAAGGTATCAGAAATTGGTTTTATAAATGTATACTAATGTCGAATGGCTTGAGTACACTGCAAGGAGCTATTTCAGGTCTTATGAAAAGTTATTTAATGGTCTCCAAAGAGGTTGTGTGCTCAGTAGTCTATACTTTTGAGCATAACAGAGTAACAAAGGTCCAGCTTAAGAAAGTCTCAATATGGAGCCTGATGAGGAGTACAAGTGGAGACACCAAGCCCACTGTGTGAACGCACACTTGTGACACCTGTATCATAGGTTTGGTAGGAGAACCATCCAAAAATTATAAACAATTAAACTATTTTAGCTGTTTCTTTAGGCCCATCGAATTGCTATAACCATAGCAGTCAAGATTAGAAATAAGATACAGAAGGGCTCTATGAATCTTATCTAGAAGGCCAAATATGCCCATTAAATTGTGGTATTTTAATATAAAAATGTAAATAGTTGTAATTATAAAACAAAGGAATGCTCTTGGCTTAGAAAAAAAAAATTATAGGCAAATTAATGTAGACAAAAAAAAAAAGCAAACACTGAAATATGTAAAGGAGCAGTCAGACATGAAGAAGGCTCCATGACATTGTGGTCTCAGCATTTACCTAAAGTATTCGCTCACTCTGGAAAAGTCTTTAAGATTTAACAGGAATTCAGCATTCACAAAGTGCATGTTACACCAACCCATGGCCAGAGTATTAGAAGCTCACAAGTTTAGAGAGGACTATGATGGAGACAGTGGCTTCNATCCAGAGGTGGCCGTATTGAGTGCACAAGCAGGGCACAAAGCAGGTAAAGGCTCTGTGTAGTCTTATCGCTATACATGTGTAAGTACAGAGTGGAACTCTGTATTTTGGACGGTAAATGGAGGTTATTATTAACCCAAATGTCTGAAAGTGAAAGTAAATAATAGATATCAATATTCTTAGTATTTAATAAAAACACTTATTGNAGAAGTGTCACATTCAACTGGACTTACTACTCCTTCTTTACATCTGCTTTTGGCTCTGAATCGGGTGCACTTGCTTAGACTCATCCTTATTGTACATTGACTACATTCCCTCCCATAACATACTCATCAGAATGGAAGCCCCACTCATTGCGTGTGATTTGAATGGCAACTAGGAACTAGCGGCATGTGCTCCCCCTCTGGATCGGCACTAGCAAGCATATACATACGAATAACAATATACCAAACCTATACAGAAAAACCCATCTGCAAACATAAATAATGGAAATCTCACGTTAAAATTTTCAATCGTGTATCTGAATTTTGGCTTTATAAATTCTATTCATGACCCATTCCACCAGGTACACAATACTCCGCTCCTGAGCTTCCAACAGTCACTAACCTGGTGTGGAAGCTCAGGAGCAGCGTATTTTGTACCNGGTNTGCCATATTTCATATTTGTCATTAGACCATCTCTGTGATACTATGGACCGTTCATGATATTGGTACCTCTAAGAACCATAAAAAATCTCAAGGCTCAAACTTGCACATTGGTGAACACTAGCACTAGCAGTGGTAACAGACAAAATGAGGATGGGGGGAAGAGGGCTTACACTCTATAAGAATGAAGTAGCTTTATGATTTGGTGACCAGTCCTTTCATAAAGCCAAAAATAGATCTAATGCCACGTTCAGAATACCAGAAAGAACACTGGTAGTTCACTCAAGAGTCGAAGAGTGAAGAAAGCCAACCACAGCCGTGTGCTGTTGCTTGACAGTTTTTAAGGATTAAGTTACCCCAGTTCAGTGTGAATGCTGTCGACCCAGGAATTTCACCAGAATACTGGGAAATTCATAGGTCAGCAGTGCAATCTGAACAGGGGTAGAACATCTGGAAAAGTCTTAACCCCAGCAAATGGGGGTGTGAATCTGAACATGGCAGTATGGTTCTCATGTGGGATACTGCTGCAGGTAATATAAGCAGTCGCTGCTTTATAAAAATGGCTGAGATACTAGGGATACGTCCCTCAACTTATAGTATGAGAAAGGAGGGACTCTAAACAGATAAAAACATACTTACAGTTGTTAGAAGGAAGCTTAAACAAGTGATAAATAAATAGCAGCGGTATATGAAAGAAATCCCTTTGAGTATTTATAGTGATATTTAATATTCACATTGACATTACGAACTAACAAGTAAAGATAAAAAGATAATACACACTTTCTGTAAATTGTAGTCAATACCCAACTGTTAAAACACTTGCATAGTAAATATTGCATTACAGTATATGTTTCAGTCACAAATTGTTTGATGTGTAAAAACTACGTGGTTTACATATAAAACACTGAAGCGGGATGAGGACTGACCTAGATTTGTCATCGCCCTTGCAGATAATCTCCATTACAGTGGCTTTGCACTTGTGTTGTCTCCACTGTATCACCAATAAACATCTCCTCACCAGTCCACTGTGTCACCTCAATTTATTTCCAGTTAGACAAGAGGAAGAGTTCTCACAGGGAACAAAAACAAGCAAAAAGTTCAAATGTAACAAGGAAGCAAGCGTCAACATTAAACTTATGCTGGCCATACACCTGTCAGATATCGGGTGAGATTATCGCTGAACCTTACCTGCTGCAGGCAAGATTCAGGTAAACCGCTGCAGATTTCATGTACATTGTATGTGTATCTAGCACGTGCTATGTGTCGGAGCGATGCATCTTATAGGTGTATGGCCAGCATAAGAGATGGAAACACTTTCTTCAGGTTATAATCTGGATTAGTTTTCATGAGGGCTGTATTGGAACCAATAGAGATTAGGTGACTGAAAACTTAAAAAATATATACACAACTGGCTAAGCACAAGCCAGGCAGCTATATTATGTGTTAAGCCATTAAATTAAGTTACACTGCTGTAACTTTCCCGGGGAGTATATTTANGAATCACTATGTAGGATGTCACGCTGCATCCCGAGTGATGTCACAAGTGTAAAGGCTGCATTACCACAGGGGTTAATCGCTCCTGCCAAAGACATAGGCTGCATTGCCAGTGTTGTTACATATAGGCTTAGCCAATGGAGAGGATGTATTTCCAGTGAAGTCACAAGTTCCTAGGAAATGTATAGGTNCAATTCACAGTGATGTCATGTATTCCTAGTAAATGGATAAGTTGTATTGCCTGTAATATCATAAGTTAGCCGGTTTGCAATTATACGGATTGGTTCAGTCCTCAAACTAAAATGATTCAAATAAGAGTCATATTTAACCATTAAACACAAAGTACAAGTATGTTGCTTGAACAAGTACGTCACTATAACAGGTGGTCCAACTGCGGAAACGCTGGACGTTAATAATAACCAATAAAAAGCTTTGTTTTCTTTGAAATTCCCTTTATAAAAATATTTTGTATTTATTATAAAACATAGCTTCCGCTTCCAGTCCTGAGGAAAATGCAGACATAAGGCACGGTCAGAAGTTCTTGTGCTGGGCATACCACTGCTGTCTCTGTTTGCGTGTCTCCACCTCGGTAATAAGTGCCTGTCTATAGGCTTCGTACAGTTTAACTATCCTCTCCAGTTCTTTCATGAAAAGTAACTTGAGCATTCCCTGGTACGTGTCCAGATCCGCCAGCTGGAAGAGTTCCCACTTCAAGATGTGGTCATATCTGTAATCAGGAAGAGATGTGTTCAGAGGCATAATGTATGGAGAACGTGTATCGCCGCATAGAATCAATAAACACATCTTATAGCAAACATAACCATTCATGCCATCTGCACTGACCCATGTGTCCTAGAAGTCATTGTGTACTCACAGGATCTTCATGTGACTTCTACTTAACTTTTTTCACATAGATTTACAAGCATAGGTGTTACAACCAAACTACAGAAAATGTAAATAAAGAACATACAATGGAGGTGAGGAAATAAGTAACACTTCTGAAGCAGCTGTGATCCACAAGAGTCACAAGTCATAACAAACACATCAGACAACACCACAGAAAGCAGCTGGTGGCTGTTTATAATGTTGAGTAATTGGTTTGTATTGTTTATGCATTCACGTGACCGTTATGCTATTTGATGCTCTAACTACAGTAAGCGCTGTTAGCAACATTATATGGTAACATTTTACAGACCATATTAGATTAGCGCTAGAAAGAATCCATTGTCCTTATAACAGGGTCAGAGGTTGAGAGACACCACAGTATGGGTCTCTAACTTGTGTGGTCCTATGTCAGCCACAACCACTCTCACCCTGCTAGCAAAGGACTGCGCCAAGCTGTCAGCTGCTTTTTTTTTTGTTTTTTGTTTTTTTTATAGACGGTGCTCAGCAATCAGACTGCTGAGTGCTGAGTGCAGATTAACCTGCTGGCCTTCGATATTCCATATAGCTTTCTCAATAGTTACACCACTGCCATATAGTAATGTCATGTATGGTTACACACACACACACACACACACACACACACACACACACACACACAATATATATGCAACAGTGTGTTCTAATCTAGTGCTTTGGTTTTCTGATAAGGAAAGTAATTCAGAGGAAGGGACTTTAAATTATGCACAACATCCGTAAACGTATATTTGTTTTGCAGTAAAGGCACACAAAGGCTTGTTCTCTTTACACAAACAGTGTCTGTTCTCCAGCAAAACCCCAAACACGCTCCAGGCAATTCCTCCTCCATTATGTGTCCCAGGATTTCCTTCTGATACATCCATCTCCCCCCCCCACCCCCCTCCTGGAGGATAAACATGTCCCACAGTACCTTTCCGGTAATTACACTAAATCATTGCCCTGGCGGCTGAAATTTAGAGTTTCAGGGTACAGGGTGATCTGTGTTAAGCAAATACATTGTACAATAATGTATTCATTGGAATGAGGCCTTGTGTATTTACTATGTAGTACAAACATTAAAGTACCAATAACCCTAACACAATGATCAATCTCATTGTAACACATATTGATAATAAGAGGCTCCCCTCACCATAACGCATGCTGATAAATTACAGTATACATCTATAAAACTAAGTACAGCCATGGAAGACTGTATAGACATCAGAACTTCAAGAACTATTTCATGCTGCACCTTCTGAGATGCTGCCTCTGCCGTTGCCTGTGACGACTGCTGCAAACAGAACATAATATNGCCAAGATCNGGGCNGGATTAACAATGGGGCAAATGGGACTTGAGCCCCAGGCCTCCAGTGTCAAAAAGGCCTATAGTGCTGCAGCTAATGATANGAGTGTGATGAAGCAGGCCATAGAGGGATTAAGTGGCCCACATATTAATGACCACCGCAAAAGGGACAGAGGGGGAACAGTGGAGAGACACAGGAGCAATAGGTTACATAATAGGCTTTGTTTTATATGAATGTGGNAGGAGGTTATGACTATGCAGAATATATAGCATATGTCTATAGGTCTGCATTTATATTATTTTGGTGCCAGATGTATCACTGGTGAATTTGTGATTGGCACTGTAGCGTAAGGAACAGTTTGATCTGCTTTAACTCATCCATGTTATCATGTTGGAGGTGAATACAAATAGAGAAAATACAACTTCTTATATTCAGCCTTGTCATACTATCTTGGTTTAGCGTTACAAGAAGCATCACAGAAAAGAATAACATGTACTTTTTATTTTCATTAAAATGGTGTGAAACAAAGCATTTCTTCCAACAAAACAGCTGTACATTATAGGTCACAATAATATATATAGATA
>JABWIB010010569.1:6272-22281 GCA_016617825.1 Platyplectrum ornatum | reverse complement strand
TAATTATGCCATCTCCGTGATGCCACGCTTTAGATGACATCACCACTGCAGCCCACAGACTCTCCTCTGCCTCCACCATGATTGGCTGGAAGGATATGTGTGTGAAGGATATGTGTGAAGGATACATTATGTGTGTGAGTTTGTGGGCACAGGGGCATNTGTGTGAATGTGTATGAACACCAGGGCATGTGTTTTTGGGCCCAGGGGCATGTGTGTGTTTTTGTCGGCACAGGGGCATGTGTGTGTGTGTTTTTGTGCATACCCTTTTGCACCTGGGCCCATAAACATTTAGGGGCCGATTCAATCCCCTTCACACAAATTTCTTCTGCCTTACGCTGTTTGCGTAAGGCAGGAAAACTCGCGTTTTTTCGTTCGCGGCTCATAGAGCCGCGTACAAAAAGACGCACGGTTTCAGTCCCCAGTAATAGACGGGAAAAAGCGCACTTCGCGTTTTTTCCCATCTTCGCAAGGGATTGAATCGGCCCCTTAGTTACTCCAATGGGTCACGATCACCAGGAAGTACAATGATCAGCTCTGCAACCTTGTCTTCCCAGGCAGAGATTGCAGTGAGGAACCAGAAAGCTGGGGCACAGTATTGACACCAACAGAGGGTGTCAGAAGTTGTTTGGCTCGGTTCAGGAATTAAACTGTTATTGGCTGTGTCTATCCGCATTGATGGCCTCCACTTTTAACACAATGGTGTACAGTAAGGATGAGCTCACTGAACTGCATGCTATCCAAAGTTCAACACACAAATATAAAATACTTTTTACACCAAAATATTTTCACCTATTACAGGTCTGGGGGTAACACTTGAGTTTGTATGTGACGCAACAAAACCTTAACATAGGATCATATGCTGAAAGAGTTACATTATTTCTNCATACATTAATTACCGTATTTCCCCATGTATAATAATTTTTTGACAAAAATATGGGGGTCAAATTCGTCTTAGGTCTTTTTCTATTTTTGACAGAGCAGGGAACCCAGCTTCCAAAATCTGGGACCCTGCCCACAGTGACGGCTGTGGCAATCAACATATTTGCTAACATGACATGTTATCACTGGCCACTGTTCACTTGTTCNGCTGAGACCCTACTCATATTCATAATATGTCCTGGCTGCCTAGCCAGGCAAAAAGTACATAATTTACACTCCTAATTATAGTGTACTATACTTGTACATGTGTTCAGCAGTAACATTGCAAGCATAGTACAAGTAATTAACATTGCAAGTATATTACATGGTAATTAGAAGTGTACTATGCTTTCATAAGTGTCTAGTGGTAACATTGCATACACATTTGGGTCACATACAGACATTCCGTATTTTGCACGTATTCTTATTGCCTGCCTCTGGATCTGCCCTTACAACAGATTGATGTCCAAATTTTGACTGATTATGTTAGAAATAAGTTAGGATAAAGGAATTTTAAGAATTACAAGAACAAGTTTGTAAAGTAATGTTGGGTTCAGAAGTATATTTCATTTATTTTGTGCTATTTCTCAAAATATAACTGGCCCAAAGTTGTCAAATGAATTTGATGTGCAAAAAGTATATTAATGTATTCCTTATGATCCAAATCAAAATACTATATATCATCTGTGTGCCAGAAAAGCATTGAAGACTATTGTAAATCAGCTGGTGCCCAATAATTTCTAATTAATGATTTGTACTAGATTGTCAAACATCACTCAGNATCTACTGTATAATTAATAACAGTTTTGCTATATTCAGGGCCCAATTATCTAAATTCCATCCATCATTTGTGTGCCAGTAAAGCTTTTGAAAACACAGTAAGGAATAATTATAAAAAACTGGAACGCAATCATTTCGAATTATAACTTGAATGAATGAATGTAAGTAAGTCTATATCAATTTAATCTCTTTGGGGTCTATTTAATAAAAGTTCCGGAGAAGCACAGCTACAGTACATAGAAGATAGGATCATGTTTGATTTAGAACATTCTGATATTTGTAGCTCTAGATTTTATTCACACGTTCCTGTCCAGTGAACAGCAAGCTTTTCTTCTATATGTAAACATCTTTACCACCTGCCATTGCTACAGTTTAAATCTGAAAAGCCGATGACTGAAAACCACAGTGGCTTTCTATGAAGATTGCAGTTCTGAAATTGGGATACTTCTTACAGCAAAACTTAGGAGAGATTAACTTTTCTCTGTACCAAAATCCAATGATGGAAACAATAAATCACGAGGGGACCCTTCGGGCTGCACTAAATCATTGGTATCCTACCACAAATTGAGGTCCTCAAAAAGTGTCCAATCAATGTCCAATTAATAGCCAAAGTTCAAATTTCAATTTTCAAACATTATTCAGTTCTTTTCCTCTCCAAGGACTGAAGAATGGAGCTCTTGGTTTTCTCTCCTCAAAAAAATACAGAATATAGTGCACACTGTGGATCAAAAATGCATCTATATAATTTATTCTACTCACACACTATTTTCTTGCAAGTGGGCTTATCAGTAGTGTCTTTGCATCACTGGCTTCTACGTTCTGTGTATGAGATCTGGTTCCTTCACCTATTACATTTGGGTCCAGTGCATAATGAACGATCTCTCGTGACCGACAGCGCTGCACAATTCCTCCGAATTTCCCCAACATGCAAATCAAAGATAAAAATATTTAGTGCAGACCATCTGGTTTAGGTCATATATGACTCATAGGTTCTACTCACATTTAGATCTCTTGGTTCATGGCGTATCGTATTATATTCACCAGCCTGAAAACTGCATGCTACTCCCAGGTGTTCACAATATCCAATGGTTGTGCTTACACAATCACTCTCCTCTTATAGAGGGCCTCTATCCCCTTTCCTTCTTCAAGTAGAGGACAACACACTTACAATAGGTATGATTTTATTAAAATATTATTTAAAAGAAATGAAAAATATATAAATATATAAAAGACCAGACAGGAATGAGTACAGGTAGTGCATACAGTTCACACGAAAAAGATGGAATTAACAATGGGCCCGGTCAAGGGTGAGAGACAAAATGCTACCTGGCACAAATGGAACTACAAAAACCTGCTCTGCCACACACTTTCGACGCGTTTTGGTACAGGCATACCTTTCTCAAGGATGCGTGGCTCTCTCTTCGTTCAACTTATTGTATACTACTTGCTGGTTCGTTAGACTTCTATTGTCTATGAACTTAAAATTGGAGCATAACTGCTCCCCTTATGAATGACGTACAATAAAGGATTCCTGGAAAAATGCTTTAAAAGGGAATGTTCCACAGGGAACCGGTAAAAAACAGGGAAAAAAATACTATTTAATTACTCCTATTACAGGGACTAATATATTCACTCTTATACAACCGCCCTGGTTATATGTATCTTGGAGCACATCTTTAGATGGCATGTTACTATTAAAAAAAAGCCCACCACCTATTCTGATGCCTATGTAATACTGTTGGAAAGTATATTCTATGCTGGATTAGGTGGATGGGTATAAATAATTTCCCCACTGATGTGAAATAATAAATAGGTGTAAAATGATGATGTAAATCGAATAAATATGAACAACGGTGTGGATATAAATGGCAAAATAGGTATCTACCATTACGATAATCAACTAAAGTGCAGACCAAAAGCAGGAATAGCTGAAGTAAAAAAGTGCAAAATACCTAAGTGCTGTACCTATTCCATAAATGATGTGTAAAGCCAAAGCCAAAAAATCAATAATGATTTGTATGACATATTTCTGAACAATGCACATACTTGGCATACAAATGCAAGCATAGCAATTACGGTTAGGGTTTGTAATTAGGGATCAGGGGCAATAGGCCTTACTGAGAAGTTTCCGGGTAGGCCATTGTCCGACTCACACACTTCTTTTGAGTCTGAGAGGCCTCCGCATAAAAGCACCGACAGCTGATCATTAAGCAGTACTGAGCATCTTAAGGATCGGCTGTCAGTGCTGTATTGTGTTGTGATACCACTAGACCTTCTCTAAACCTCAGCTTGTCTCTCAGCCTTCGTGCTTCCTGTCCTGACTGGGTCCAAGACCTACTCGAGTTTATTTCATGGCTATAGATAGATAGATAGATAGATAGATACAGGATTTTTGAAGGGGGGGTTATATATATATTATAGGATAGATTTGTGTCCAGGGATGGGACTAAATAATGCATATTGCGCGTCACTTAATATAACCCACATATAATACAGCAACATTAAAGGTGTTTGCCTATGTTATATATATATATATATATATATATATATATATATATATATATATATATATATATATATACCCCAGCCAAGCCACAGGATGACTACTTATCCTTAAAATAAAAATAATTATTTTCAAGTATAAAGGTGACACTTTATAAGATAAAAGCTTTGAAGTCAGGATTTTTTTGGTTTAGAAATTGGCTCACTCCCTCTATGCCTGCTGGATAATGGTATATAGGCAGGTTACGTCTGCTGCTAGTTTTGCTATTCCTGTGTTTCAATTAGATTGAACAAAAGAAATTATGACAGAGGCATTAGCCTAGCTGATTACAGTATATAATATGGGTTCCCTACAACCTGAAGGGCTCAATAGTGATTTTGACCTGTAACCATGGTCATAGCTTACACTATCCATTAAACAAGTTTCTCCAGCACAATAGGAAACCCTCAAAGCATAAAATAGCTACCATGTCAAGTTTTTATCATGCATAGTTAACCTATCTCATTCTATAGGTTAATTAAAAAGAATGCACTGTGCTGAGAATCTCCTTGTTTACCTCCTACCTGCTATTGTTGACAATCAGGGATATTCTGTAACCTTGTCTGTTACATCAAGTTTACCAAATTTAAGCTTGAGAGATTTATGCACGCATTTCTAACCCATAATATTATACTCTAAATTATCTTTAATCTGCATATCATAGGATCTTATGAACTTGAACTTTGCATTATACCCTCTGACCTTTGACCTCCATGTAATCCTATCGGGACTCCAAGGAGAGGAGTTTCTGTAATTTATAGGGAACTTGAAAGAGACCTGAGTACCCATTCATTGGTGGACTTTAATTCAACTGAATTACCTGGGTACCGAGCTCTGGTCCCTATACAACTGAACCACGGTGATGCTGATGGAAACAGCTATTTGTTTTATTCAATGCTTTTTAACAAGCTCATTTATGTGACTATAATATTTTACCTTTCTGTGAATATATTACAATAAACAGTCCTAGGAAGACAACTTACCCCACCCACAGTTAGTACTTGACTTAGTACTCTCTCTCTGTTCCCCCTAACTGTTAACTACTTTTTATACTATCTCTGACCATGATCTGCTCTCCTTCTCCTCCCTCCTCATCCAAATGCATCATTTCAACAGAATGCTCTACTTTACTCCATCTCCATCCTGTCCTGTACCAGCTTAACCACTTCACTTTATAACCTCAACCTCTACTTAAACCTAAACTCCACTAGCCATGCTTCCTTAGTCACCCGTTATTTATATTATTCCAACCCTCACGTGGTACCAGATCTAGACTTTACCTACTATTGACTTACTCATGAGTGGGCAAAACCAAGTTTAATTGCAGGGGAGGTTAAATTAATGTTATTGTTTGCACGCAGAGAGAATACTTTATTCTTGCAATTTTCACACAAATACTGACCAGCATTACTCTTACACTGTTCTTAGACTTAGGCTAGCAAACATNATCTCTCAATTCTAATACTGATTGCAACTAATCAAATTTAACTCCCCTGAAATTCAACATGGTTTTGCCCACTCATGAGTAAGACATAAGTAAGTCAATAGTACATAGAGTCTTGATCTGGTCTGTGGTTCCTGAAATAAAAATACTTTTGTACTGCAGAGTGCCACTAGAGGAAATAAAAATCTCTCAAAGACTCCCCTAAGTTCATTTTCTCATCATGCCCTTCTCCTAGACATGCATCCCTAATTTAATTATGCTTATCCAAGCTTCCAAAACCAGTTGCTTTTTTGCCACCATCAGTTATTTCTCCATGTCAGACTTTGCCTCCTACATTATCTCCGAAAACATCTCTATCAGAAATAGAAAGAGTCTTTTCTGTCTGCGTAACATCATCTCTCTTACTGCTCCCCACTCACTTGCCTATATCTTTCCTTCTCAAATCTCCCTCACCTATTGCCTTGTTCATCTTTCCGATCTTTTCAACACATACTTGCTTCCAGGCCCGAAGATAGGGAGGGGACAAGGGGTACAGGTGTGGGGCCTCGAGCTTCAAGGGGGCTCCGTCACTAGCGTTACCACCCGTCCCACTGCCGCAGGGATAATGGATTAAATACCATTAAAATGTAACACGGCAGCCGGTTGATCGCAGCATGAACACGGTGTATGGTGCACTGTTCACTGGTTGCCATGGCACAAGGTCCTAATGTGTAATATGTATTTTTTTATCCTATTGAGAGGAGGGGGCCTAAAAATCTGTGTGTATTGGGCCCCAAGATTGGTTCCCGTCACTGCCTGCTCCAAGCATATTCGTGTTTATTTTAACCCTAACTCATCCTCCAGCTACATCCCTCTTTTCCCAGGAAATGCCATTTAGAGCATATTTACTGAGGAAAATGTATATGGTGATGAGAGAAAATATACTAATAGCAAGAGGAACAGTAGAACAGTGTCACCTGTATGTTATCAATCTATGACTAATTACAAAACAGGTCTCTTCTCCAGAACAATGTCTGGGAAATCAGATAAACATTCACAGGAACACAAATGACCTTATCGCTTAGTCGGTCAGACAAAATTACGGCAACCAGCAGTCAGGTACAGCCAAATAAAAATACAAACCTCAATCCTCAGCTGATTTTTATATCCCTGCTTCTGACATTATTGATCTTTATGGTAAAATCCCTTCAAGCCATGTTCATTGGAAGTGAACATAAGTTTCATGCTCTAAAGGTCATAAACAAAAGCAGCTCGTTGTTCATTTTCTGTAGCAATTTAGAAAAAATACAAACAAACTAAAAATAAATATTTTACTGTGTCTAGTTACCAAAATGAAAAGATATAAAAATAGTAAAAATGTGGAGAATTTTGTATTGTATTGAAGATGACAAATAGAGACTGAGGCCTAAATTTACAAAGCAGTGAGATTGCAGTGAGATTGAAAAGTGGGGATGTTGCCCATAGCAACCAATAAGATTCAAGCTCACATTCTCCAGTGTACAAAATGAAACTGAGAGCTTGAATCTGATTGGTTGCTATGGGCAACATTCAAACGTTTAAATCTCCCTGCAATCTCCCTGCTTAGTAAATTTAGGCCTAAGGCAAAGATATAATAAAAAACTGGATGGATGTATGCGTAACGCCTTGCTTGCAATAATTCTAAAGCAGAGAGTTATAGTCTGCTACTGACTGCCTGTTTCCTCCAGTAGCATTNAGTATTAGCACATTGATTTATTTGTCCACCTGTCATTTGCTGAACTGCCAGTTTGGCCCTGTACTCACCCCATTTTCATTCATGGAAAATTTATTGCAAAATGATTTTGCTAAATGCTTTTAGGAAAGCCACTTTGTGTATTGCAACAATTATAATGATTTAGTATATGAAGTCACATGAAAATGTAATTGTGTACCGAAATGATTATTTTTTACCTATATTGTAATTATAGGTAAACAAATTGTCAAGATAAAATTTTGGTAGCTATATATTTATTAATATTTAAAATATTCAAAATTGAGAACATTTCAAACAAAAGCAATAAGCATATTTCCTAAACCAATATGTACACAGATGCTCAGTCTTTAAACGTCCATCCACAATCGCCTGAGCACAAAAACACATGCATATAAATCTACTAATGAACTGACTTAGTAGATCTACTAACAGTCAATTAAATATACAATTATTTAAACATATTATTATATATTGGTGAAGATAAAGCAGTATTTATTGAATTTCAGAGAAAACCAGGTGCAAATGGAATCAGTTGAAAGGTGATGTTTCTAAGTGTAAATAAAAATACAAGCATAAATCTGATAAGTGTCTATATGCTGTTGTACAGGACTGGACTCCATTCGGTCACATGACAGGATTTATGACAGTAGCAAAAGGGCGATAGTNCCGCAAACGTGCATCTAGTCGGCTCCATTGAACTCACTATATAAAGCACTGCTCAGCGTCTCAGCTTCATTACAGAATTGTAATTAATTGAGTACTGATGAGGGTCTGTTGTTTTCTCGAAACATAAGAATATGTTTCAATCCTGTATTATATATAAAGTGTATTTACAGTTATACTATTATTATAACTATTATGTACTATACCTGTTANAGTACTGCTGAATCTGCCATTCCTGATATAATAAACCAACAACTTGGTCAAGCACATTTTCTCTCTCTAGACCAGAACCAGACTTGACGTACTATTGACTTATTCACAACTTTCTCATGAATGGGCAAAATCGTGTTAAATTGCAGGAGACTTCAATTTCATTAGTTACAGTTGAGAGATGATGTTTCCTAGCCCACGTCTAACACTGGCAAATAATAACATAAATTTACCACCCCTGGCCCACACATGAGTAAGTCTTGAGTATGTCAATAGTACGTAAAGTTTGGATTTGAGTCTGTGCCTTTCAATCTGGAGCCTAAAAGTTCAGCACAATTGCTGTCACACTCTGTATAGACTGTGTTTCTTGTTTATTGTCTCCAACTTTGTAACTTTAATTGTTACCTCACTATAAAGTTAGCAAAAATAAATATTCTGGAGAGTTTACATAATTTCTAGGCATTGTGCCACTCTGAATTCAGTATATTTCTCTATTACAAGCACTAAAATAATAAACAGTCTTTACTGCAACTTCCTGGCAAAATCTGTTGACCAACCTCCCATAGACTCACATAATGGACAACTTCTAAATTTAAGCAATTTCAGCACTTGTGAACTGCACTATGTAGATTTACCTAGATATGGTGGGGAGAACACAGACTCCTTGAATCCAGATCCATAAAGAATGCAGATAGTTTGAGCATGTTTACTCTGTTTCATTCTATTTCCGCAAGTGGGAGAAGTGCCGGTTTAGAATTCCCACATATAAACCCCCAACTTTGAGCTTTGATTTGGATTCAGTCCTCTGTGTGAAAACATTTTACAGCTATCTCTTTATTATTTATTTATATTAATTTATATTCCTATTTCAGAAGAACAATCAACAGAAATAATCATAGTGACCCCATGCACACCCCAAATTTAGAATGGCAATACAATGCATATAATTCAGAGACACATGTGCTTCCTCTAAGGGATTTGTGGAATAATAGTAATGTAAACAATAACTGTGCTGAGAGAGGAACAACCTTTATATTAACGTGTAAGGAATTTTTGCTCTTCCTATATAAGTATGTATGGTTAGTATGCATTCTATGTGTGGTATGTAACATTAGTATATATGAAACATAATCCCTTTCACAGTAATGTAAATCAATTTTACAATGGTTAAAGAAAGTTTACTACAGACTTTCTTCATCAAATCCTGGCAGGGCCAGCAACAGAAACATTGGGGCCCAGTACACTGAGATTTGTGCCCCCTTCCTTGAAAAGAAAACACTGCATATATCCACAGACATACATGTAAGTGTGTCCAGCGTCCATAAGTACTCCTTATCTGTGGCCAGTCTATATGTGTCCTTTTGGAAAACCTATATAGTAACTATAATATAAAAAATATAAATATAATNTTTTTCTATCTTTGATGTCTTCTTCTCGGTATGAAATGTCATTTGCAGAAACATCATTGGCTATACAATGCTCCTACAGTAGCTCTGTAGGACCAATCTATATACATGAATAATGTGATATGTATAACCAGTGCTGTTTCTGAATGACACAAACATTACAAAATAGTTGGGTTTTCTTTGTAATTTACATTTTGACAGGTGTTACAAAGGTGTTATCTCCTTCTAGACAGAGCACATTTCCATTTGTAAGGGCATTCTGAAACATGGAGGTATATAAGGTAGCGGCAAGTAAGGTAGGGTTACACAGTCAAATTCTACACAGTAAACGGGAGTGACATGTAAGTTCACCTCCCCCTCCCNTGCAGATAATCTGACATACATGTGTAATGGTTGACACATTCATTGTTGAGAACCTGAATTTGTTTCCAGAGCTGTATTAATATAAATGATATTATAACCACATTAAACTGTTGTATACTTAAATTGTGTATTATGGAATAACTTTCAGGCCTTCAAAATCTAATCTGCTTATGTTGAACAATCACTAATCATTTCCACAGACCCAAAACAGTCTTTCTATTCTCAGAGTAGTTAAAAAAAANCATCTAATCAACAGAAACGCAACTATGTCAAGGGACTGAGACTGAAGTGTGGATTAATAATCACTAGACCCGAAGAACTGTCTCTTTTTGACAATTATATGACAAGTTAATTGATATAACAAGAGAAATATAGCATCCTTAGGGCATTTTCCTCTGCAAAATGAACTGACAATAAGTAATGAATGCTAATGAAATGCATTATGTTCTGGCAAAATTATATAGCATAGATGTAAAATGTAACAATTAGTATCTTGCATCTGCACAAAGCAAAATTCTACCAGTGTTCATTTTTTGTTTTATTTTTATCTAATTAGGGTCCAAGTATTTGTGCAATGGAAAAGTTAGTGTTAATTTTATTAAAATGATATCTTCTGTATTTATAGTGNATAACATTATAGTAGATAAATAAATTATAGGTAGACTTACTTCTGTGAAACTGAACTGGGTCCAAACATCAGATTTCTCAGCGTTTGAAAATCTGACTATATCTCTGCATGATTTATTCTGCATATGCAAAGAGACAAAGAACGGGTGACCATGGGTAATTCGGACCTGAGCAATACTCGAGTTCAGGTGATGTGTTATAAAGGGTGTGTAAGGGAAGGAAGAGGTAGAGAGACATAGTCACTGTACAGTAAGGACATGCACAATCAAGTGCACCCTTTAGAGATACCCATGCAGACAAAAAACCTGTATGTTGTCTGACTTTTCCTCTTTGCCTGAATTACTCTTGATGCAAGTTTTTTGTGTATGTGGGGAAGTTAGGGGGAGGTGTTCCGCCTCTGCCTCGGGACTACGATACGACCATTACTGTTACAGTACTGATGGCTGCTGTTTTATTGTTACAGGTTTGGCCATGTTCGGCAATTGAGTTGTGTTGCAGGCTCTGTCTATTAGGTATTTGGTTCTGGCTTCCTTTTCTTCCCCTTGCATCAGTGTTCGTTGGTTTGCTAGAGGAGATATATGGTGGCTGCATTTTTGTGGCTGTCCATGGTCTGCCCGACATATTGCTGGTCCACTTGAGGGGTAATTATGTGGGCCGGTACCCTACCATGTAGTTAATTGTTGCTATCTGGTTGGATTTGGATCTGCATTGGGCCAGCTTACTGCTGTTAAGGTGGTGTAACCTGGTTGGATATTGTCTGGATATATATATATATATATATGGGTCACCAGAGCATGGACCCCTTATGGCGGGGAAGGACGTGGCTGCAAACCAATAGCAGGTCATTGCCCCCAATGCTGGGTAGCCTGATGCTCAAACCCCTATACTATTGTGATACCTGGCCACTGCTAGTGAATACCAACCTAGAAGGGAGTCAGGTTTCCCTAAACCCCNCTTCTGTTCACATGCACTAGTCACAGAGACCTGGATACAATCTAAAGTGTCAATGAAAACAGGATAACCAGNGAAGCATACATATGGGACATANAGACAGGGAGTACAAGCAAAATATACAGGACCTCAACACTGAGATAAGTGGAGTCAAGTACAAATATCAGTAGAGGCCAGGGTACTACAAAGCACAGTGTATAAAAACAATTCTACAAAGCAGCAACAAACAACAATAGACATATCACCTTGATACACTACAGAGAATAAAATAGCAGGAGAACAGTAAGCAAATATCCATAAAGAACACAATTTGGAATAAAGACTGTCAACATGGACAAGGAAAGTTAGTCCTATATGTACTGGCTGTCCAGTGTGTGCGTCAGACGAGCACAAACAGCAGGGGATCCCCTGCTGAAATTAGGGTAATGGGGGAGGGTCTGCGGGCAGGCAATTTGTGCAGGCATGGGTATGGGCATGGGACCAATGATCCACACAGTTGGGTAAAGGCAGGAATCTGACAGCATAAGATATTAGATGCTGCCTTTTCCCACCAAGACTCTCCTGTCACTCCCCTCTAACCTGAACAACATCTGGTCCGAATAATCCAAAGCAGCCCCAAGACAAAGGTTGTGACAAAGGTTGTGTTCACAAATATCCAAGATTGCCCCTAAAGGCCAACCAGGAGAATACAAGTCCAACAATGTAATATAGAGCAGGTAAACACAGAAAACCAATTCTATAATGAGGAGAGCACGCTGTCGGCTATTTACAGACTCATACATCAATCAGATATAAGCTCCTCACACATCCGGGCTGCTTGGAGGATAAAAATAATAACTGCTACACAGTGCTGGAGCCAGATCGGCGATGTGTAACAAGATATCCTGGGGAGATGGCAACTATTTCTGTTTTTTTTCATGTTTAGTTTCAGGAAGCATTGGGGAATCTAGGTGAAGATGGTAGTAAGACAGCTAAAAACCATAGATAGGGAAGGGCAGGGGTCAGGCTAGGATTTGGGTTTTGTCAGAATACAGGTTATGGAGCTATAAAAGTTGCTTATTGTAGATGTTAGTGGAAGTAGATCATAAGGCCAATGACAGAACTATTGGGGACTGCAATGGGAAGAAAAGAGGAAGATAAGAAGGAGAAGAGCCCAGAGTGTAAAAAGAGAAGGCAATGTCAGAGAGATGGGAAGTGGGTAAGGACAGGNCAGTATCAGTGATGTCAAGAGAGTATAGGATGTGCCGCAGAAGTGGGTGATCAATGGTGTCAATAGCTGNAAATAGATGAAGGAGAATGAGAATGGGGTAGTAGCCAATATATTTGTCATGTAGGAGATATTTGTCAGTTTTAGTGGAGTGAAGGGACAAAACTTGTATTGTAGAGAATAAAGGAGGAAGTTGTAGGATAAGATGATGATNAAACTTTTTATACCAGCCATTTAAGTTCACGTTTAGAGACATAAGGTAGAAGTAAGGAAGTAGATTAGTTGAGGCTGTGGTTGGGTGCATGGTGGGAAGGGGAAATCAGTGAAGGGGTGATGTCATTTTTGATAAAGTACACAACGTAAATGGATAAAGTTTTGCAAATAAGTGCATGCATATAGCTACATAGTGCACAACCAGTCACACTGAAAAGAAAACGCACTGTAAACGAAGCCTTATGCTCCTAGTTACATTCCACAAATGGTGACTCAAAAATTCACTACATATGTAAAAATAAAACATATGTATAAAAAATCTAGGCTATATAAGAATTGAAAGAGTTGAAAGCAATTTTGACTTTATATTCAGCGCTAAAATCTAGATCACAGGGCTGTACATAAAGCTACACCTGCAGTACGAAAGATAAAGCAACCATTTTATCATGTCTGCTTGCACAGAGAGCACTTTAAGCTTTTAATAATCAATATATGTCTGCATTTGAAAGAAAAGAACACTAAAAATAAATATGAGTATCCTAAGAATGCACAGTATACTGAACAGTTACTACAGCATCAAAATGAAATATCTACTCTGTATTTAATTGCATGACATGATATGTTATAGACCTACTAAAATGGTTGCATTGTCTCTAGTTTATAACATTCTAGAGCAGATCAATTTTTCAAGTGACACAGCATAATGTGATACATTATTAAAGTATCTTGAGGAACTGTGCCTGTTGTTAGTATTCATGCCCAATTAATCTTGGCACAATGAGTGATGGATTCCTCCCTTGGTGCCATGTGCAGAGATTACAACATTAGATTTTTGCATTATGGGTGATATTGTGAATGTCAATAATTGCCAATTTAGGCTAGTGGGTATACAGACAAATCGTCTTAGTCAGGTCCATAAATATATTTTCGAAGACAGACATTTGGCATTTCACTTTGCAGATGCTTAGGGCTATAGTTTGTTTTTAAATCTCTTCTATTTTATGATATGGTGAATCCTGCCATCTATAGACATTGCAACAAAAATGTTTCCATTTAAAAACCACAAACTGACCATTTTATTTATATATGTATGCAGATGTAAAATTACTGAAAATATGTTACACTGAATAAATGAATGAAGAAACAATAATCATTAAAATCACTAAATTATAATTATAAAAGCATAAAATAATAAATGCTGTATAGTTAAAACATCCCCAGCACTCATGCCTTTACCCAGTAANTAACTATACAGTATTATTCTATAACTGAAACCAGCCCTTTTTAGTGATCTATATTATTTTGTGATCCCAGGACTCCATATGTGCAATGTTAGTATGTTTTCCCAGTTACATTTGTAACCAATTCTCTTTATAAAACATAATGTAAGGATAGTTGGATTTGGACAAATAAGAGTGGAGTCTAGTGAGGGTGTGCTTGTGTGAGGGAATATAAGTATATAGATAGTAAATTACAATAGTGATATCAGCATTCAAAAGATATGTAAATATGTTTAGAATATCAGTTTGTTTTATATGGGAATTTCTATAATATTTGTAATGGTGAGATATAAAAAAAATAATTAAAAATGATATAGTCACTCTGGACCAGATCCAGCTCTGCATGCGGAAGTCGGGTGGAAAGCGCACCTGCACACGTGCACTTCCCTTAGCTTAAGGAATGATGTTCACAATACGATAGGGGGATCCCTGCGCTGGGACAGTCCTGCCCCCTCAATCACCTAAATTATGCTAGCTGGGCAGGGAGGTAAGTTTAAATTATAGGGTTTGNCAGGGTTTCAGATCAGCTGTCACACGGACCACAGATTTGCACAAGTCTTTTAAGACTTGCATTGCTATTCCCTGCAACCCCCGTACAAAAGAGGGGAATGACAGGGGAGTTCACTACCCTCCCCCACTTACCCAAAACAGAGTTCGTGCAGAGAACAGAATCCTGTCCACTGTCTATAAAACGATATTATTGCAAAAGAAAATGTGTATTATAACATTTTAAACAATTTTTAAAACATGTCTTATTTAATTTTTCTTTGTATAAGTATTTCTATAATGTTTGTTAAAACATCACTTTACATTTTACTATATTATTAAAAAGGAATAAATGTTCCATTGTAGGTTGCTAATGCTAATTATTCATGACAAATTGGCAAAGACAAATTGCATGTGACCAGACTACACAGTTTGCCTCCTGGGATACGGGAGTTCAGTACAGCTTCATATTAAAATCCCATTGACTCTGACAGGTCAAGTTCAATTCAAATGTAATTAAATATTGACGTCCCCAAATCCATCAGAGCTAAAACACTTCTAAGCCTTGCCACCCTCTGCAGCTATTTCCATGTAAAAGAACTGCTTGGCTTCTGTCAACAGACAAGAGTTGTTTTTCCACTTATCACATCTACTGATAAAGGGTTTGTGTTGAAACTCCAGATTAAGAGAACTGCAATATAGAGGCATTTAATGGAAAATCATGGTAATTCATTTTAAACCGCTCTTGATTTATTCAAGTATCCAGTAATAATAGTTCTTTATTCAAGAACTAATTTTGTGACTTACCCTTTTTAGTCTACAAGTGAGTGTACAATGTTTTGTTTTGTTTTCTGTAGATTGTTAAAAAAAATTAGTTGACACAGCTTTGTGTTTCACAGAATAAAGCTGGCCATCCACGAGAACGACATCGTTCTNATGGAGGCCATTAAAAGCATTAAAAATACCTGTAAAAAAAGACAAACAATCAGAAAATACGATTAATCAACAATGTCGTTTGTTTAGGTTTTTCGGCGTTTTGACAGGCCGATTTTTTCCAAAACCCATGAAAATCGGCCCGTGGATGGCCACCTTAACATTCTAAAATGCCTAAAAAAAACGAGGGTGCTATACCATTCGTTCAGTAGTAAGCTTCCATGGGTACAAGGGGTATGCATACCTCCCGATTG
>JABWIB010010568.1:11092-21795 GCA_016617825.1 Platyplectrum ornatum | reverse complement strand
AGCGCAGCCTACCATGCGTACANTTAAATCATATGGCTAAGCACTAATGCACAATCCTCCTTTCCATTACAAGCCCCNTTTTACATAGTGTGGGTGCAGAAAAGTTATGGTAGAGTCTGTGTTTTTGGAGTGCCGTATACCCTTCCCCTGCACATACACATTTGAGGATTGCACTTTCAGAAGTAATTGCAGCAGATAAGTTTTTCACTGTACATATCAGGGGGTGATTCAATGCTGCTTCGCACAGTATTTTCCCCACACAAACAGATTAAGGGAGAAAATTAGCATCTGTTTAGCTTGCGGCTCATAGAGCTGGGTATAAATAGACGCGATGGTTGCGTCCCGTCTTTTCGTAACATTGAATCGTCCCTCAAGGGTCTACATGTGGACCCTTGTAAAGGAACTCCTCTCTGGACTGATGTCATTCTTCCACTGAACCCAGAATTCTTTCGTAATGTCGCCAGAGAAAGATAGTTAGCAATTCATAGAAATTCCTTGACCCAGNAGATGTGCACTAATTTTAAACACATTGTATGTGAGTTTAAAATTAGGNGTTCTCTTTTATTTTTTACCATGGGCAACTCCTGTATTCCTAAGTTATCAAATTTGTTTATGAAACAAATCTTCATGCCTGCTTCCTTTTCATGAACCTACATCTTGTTTGTCAGATATGTGCTGTCATCTTGTTTGTGTGTGCTTTTTTCCCTTTTTGCAGCAATATTAACGGATTATGAAACCGTTCCTGTTAAGAGTTTTGTTTTTTTTTATTGAGGTTGAAGAAACAAGTAACAAATCTTTACTTGTGCCAAAATAAAAAAAAAACACTTCTACCTTAAGTGCATAGACATTGAGTACACTAACTATGCAATAACTGTGTTGCAGGGGATATCGGTTCCTGAGTGAGTGTAAGAGCATTGTCCTTGCACACATAGCACAGCGTAATAGATATAACATAACCTCTAACATTAATCGGCATAGAGTGTAGTTGGTGTGATACAGAAGCAGTGCAGTGAATTAACCAAATCTCCAGGCCCAGAAGCGAGCCTGTGGGGTCCCTGCTGATTAGTTTAGTTTAATTCTAAATAGTTTTGCTTCCCCTGAAGTTTTCTAGGGACACAGACACATCCAAAGAATACATTTACAAGACTGTACATTGAAATAAAAATGCGTATTTGTGAAGTGAGTGTTTCCTTTCCCCCTTCTTGCTTTCTCATGCCATATGCAAATCATTTTCATTTTGTTTTTTTGAATTTTATATCTAATTAATTTCCTTTGTTTAAACCCATTTCTCATTCGTGTTTTTGTCTCATTTGTTTCCATCAGCAAATGCCCAGCACACCGGGGTTTGTGGGATACAATCCATACAGCCATCTTGCCTACAACAACTACAGGCTGGGAGGGAACCCAGGCAGCAACAGCAGGGTAACGGTAGGAGATTGTAATAATGTGTGACCCGAGGCGATGCAGAACAGACGAAGCTGGGGATTGTGTATTCAGATGAGTCTGATCTGTCCTCACAATGTGCGGTTATCTATGCTGAGGCATAGCATGGATTACCTTGCTGTGAATAGCATTGCTTAGTCCATAACCATCTGCCTAAATGGCGTTTACAGTCCCATCTTCCATGAATGTGTTTGTGGCTTGAGTCTGCTGTTCTGAAATGAGTTTCTCTCTTGTGATTTCATAAGACTTTGGATTTATAAAACTTAAAACTTATTGCTCTATTGCAGCAGTCTGTTATTGCCACAGCTGATGGTCAAGATTGGGATTTGTATAATGGCTCTTCTATGCTGGTTATTGCTGTTCAGTCAGTAATAGCCGACATGGTCTATCCTTTTTCTCAATTAGTTCNTGATGATTTCCCTCAAAGCTGCAATGAAATGCCCTCCGTGTGAGTGCTATGTNTTTAGTCTGCCTGCATATTGACAGTCCTGATTGGATTATAATTTAGCACCTAACAACATATAATTCAGCATTCGCTCTTCCATAGTAACTGGAGTATGGAATCATTTCTGGTTCAGAATTTGTATAGAGACTCAAAGCTTATACACCACATAATAAATGTTCTTCAAGGACGACTATAAATTCATTGTTAGTTCAAGGCTTTCATTACTGCATCAGATAAGCGACCTACTGTCCTCTACCATGTGTTCCTTTTTAGTATTTCTGAGCAGGTGTTTAAATTACTTTATTTTGTAACCGTTATTATAAATCCTGCATAGTAACACAGGCTGGGTAATTAACAGACACTTCATACAAGCTTACACTGTGTAGGAAATTGGGTTTGGTAATTAAGGAAAATGTTAGATGTCTTACATTGGAACTGATGTATGGTAAGTGGTCGCTGTAACCAGTATAGAAAAAAGTATTTTGCAAGGAAAGTCAGGTTAGTTGTTGCATGCAGTATAGACTATTAGTGAGCCTTGCAATAATCCACATGGATGATCATTAGTACATTAAGTGCAATAAGTGTTTTTGCAGTGTCTTTAGAGGATTTATATACAGATTCTGTCTGACTTGAAGGACAGTTCAAAGTCAAGAATAACTTCTACCAGCAAACTTGATGATCAGGAATTATTCTAGTGTTCTCTTAGAGAGGCTGGTGGGTGACTTCTATTGGTAGGTGGAAATATTATCCATGTGTTTGCTGTCGGGAGAACATCCTGGATGAAAAGGCATGTAGACGTCCAGTTATGTGTGAGATCAGGGGCGGATCTGTAAATTTGGATATCATCTACACAGAGATAATACTGAAATCCCAGTTACATTTAGTATTTTGAGAGAAATGGTAGAAATAGGAAAGAGCAGTCACCAAAAACTGAGCTTTCGGCTATTGTTTTGTATCATACTTTGAAAAGCTACACACATTAGTATATTAGTACAGACACAGTATATTTTATGTAACAATAAAAAGAAACAACCAAGACAATCTTCTCACTCCTGGCACGTTATTTGGNTTAGGCCAATGAATAGTAAATAATTTTTACTTAAAACATATAACGGATTAGAAAGGCTGGGTCATAACCTAAAGCTATTAGAATAGTTTCCATCCCTCGAGGTTATNTTCTGTTGTAAGGCAGTTGGTAAAATAATAACCCGTTTTATTTTCTATGTATTTCTTTCAGGCTTCATCAGGCATAACTATCCCAAAACCACCAAAGCCTCCAGATAAGCCCTTGATGCCATACATGAGATACAGCAGGAAGGTGAGTGATCTGGTTCTTGGTAGAGGGAGCTTTGTATCCCCATGAGAAACATCCTAAAAGCCCCATTCTTCCCATAGAATAAATTTAGAATAAGCTTTGTACGTAGAAGACCTATTAGTAATTATAAAAAAAAAAAAAAAAATACTTTCCGCCACCCTTAATGTCTCTGCATAGGTCTGGGACCAAGTGAAGGCTTCCAACCCTGACCTTAAGTTGTGGGAGATTGGCAAGATCATTGGTGGGATGTGGCGAGACCTAACCGATGAGGAGAAGCAAGAGTACTTGAACGAATATGAAGCTGAAAAGGTACGAGGAATTAGTATATAGAAAACAGACCAAAATCCCAATAAAGCCTCAGCTGCCACTCTGCAGGCTTTTGCCATTGTTTCCTCTGAAGTGTGAGGGTTGCCACTGCTGTTCACTAGGTCCCAGGCTGGCTAATGTTCACTTTAAGTTCGATGGAAGACATTGCTTCTATGAGCTGTAGATGCCCAGAGAAAGTAACATTTTATTTCTGACAAATATAAAAAAAAATTTGAGATATTTGACGTATTTTTTTTGTTTTCTACGTTTGACTTTGCGCCACTGGGGACTAGTTGCTATGGACAATTAGACTCCGTTAAAGACTTCAGTAACTTACATCCGTTCAGTGGGGTCTGATTTGTAATTTGGCCAATTTCACAATGTGTGAAACACAACCAACTATGACCTTTCATCAGGGATTGCAAATTGTAGGGTTTAGCATTAAGGTGTTGGTGTATGTTAGGGTTGTTGTTAGCAATGCTTTTATACAGATGCGGATCCTTGCTTATGCTTGCCAAATGCAGCCATCTTTGAATCCTTGTGTGTGGACTGCACCTTTTGTCACAAAAGGATGAACTGTTACAATAACACAGTATAAAGATTTCCTCGTGAGGGTCCTGCAGGTATTAAGTGTTCTTTCTGGTAATATTAACAGTTTAGCTGTATGCTGCTGGCTACAGGGGAGTCCAAACGTACCAGGTTATCTCTTTGGTTGAGGTGTATATGGTGTGGTGCTAATTGTTAGTTGTCCTCTATTAAAGATATAGGGCCCAATTCGATTGATCACATAAGCGGAGGTTAAAAGCTTTTGAGCTTCTGACTATGGCAGTGTGGATGTTATAAGGCAGGCCATTAATGTTTCAGTTGAACCCCTCCTGCCCTGCTGAAGGAAACGTGTCACATTCTTACCTGTATGGAAATCTGGTTCCNGAGGATCTAGAGCTTGCAGGCATGTGGGCAACCAGAAAAATCCAGCATGTCTAGAGATCCAATAAGGCAACCTGTATAGAGGATCTGGTCCTTAATTCCAATAGTGTAACCTTTTCTAAAAAATCTATTCCACCTCTTTGCAAAGAGAAAATATTGTGCAAAAGTAGCTAGTATTTTTGTATTATCTTTCGCTGTAAACCCCCCACAAAGACAGGAAAAAGCTGGTTGTGTGGTTGTTCCCATTTATAGTGGGAGTGAAAACAATGGAATCTGCCCCAATATACTGACCGGAATGCACATAGTAGGCCCCAAGATCTATATCTTGTATATCTTTATCTATGAGCAAACTTAAATTGTCTGTACTATTCTTGAATGAGCGTCCATGTTTGTTGGATAATAATGAGAAGTATCTGTATCAGACTGACGAGTTATACTAGTCTAAGAGAATGTTGGCGTTGGCTTTTCTTAATAAATATACTTTTAGTAGTAGTAGTAGTTTTATTAGCCTTTATATGGTGTCACAAGGGCTCTGCAGAGGCTTACANAGTACAGACCCTGAATGCCAAATCATGACATACAAAACATGTTATAAACCTTTCTACATCATCAGTCTTAATACCCAAATAAGCAGCCGAACACAAGGAATAACAAGTGCTGCTGTTGGCATTGTGTAGGTCATATGTCAGGTAAGGTCAGGCATGTGACTGGAGAAGACCCAGCTTGTGAGAGGCTACAGTGTAAAGGTCAGGGGTGACACAGGGGATTGGGAAGTGGGATATGAGAGCTTGATGGAGTTTGTGGAAAGTGTTATGGAAGACAGGGACAGGTCGGGTAAAGTCTTGGAAGTGGAAGATGAAGGAAGTTATTGTTGTGAGGAAAGGCTGCAATCCTTAGTGGAATGAAGTTTGCTGGATCAGAGTATTGGGTGGGTACATGAATTGTGATCTGAAGGGGGCAATAGCATTGCATTTGGAGAGGAAGATAAGCTGGGCAAAAGTATTGAGGACAGAGTTAGGGAGACCATATATAGAGAGAGATATAGAGAGAGATATAGCGTGGCTAAGCCCTTGCATACAATCCTCAATTGATAGAGTGGTGCATAAACATTTTTGCTTATCATGATCNGTCTATTTAAATGTCACCCCAAGAAAACGGTTAAATGGGTCTGTTAAAGTGAATGTTTCCATTCTTCATCCATTTTTGTTTATAATGGAAGACCTGAACATTGTTACTCTACCTAGTAACAGACTAAAACTAAGCCAGGCTGCCATGAAATGTTGGTGCCCTGACATTGAGTGCCTGCTGCAGCCTGTAGCCCCTCCAGTATATATACCATATGATCCAATACAAAATAGATACATAACGTATTGTTTTGTGAGAAATCTTCTGGCGATATTTTTCTTCCTCATTGTGGAGGAAACGCACNACGCCGGAAAACTATTTCCCTGTACACGAATAGGTTTCTCCCGGCACCAATAAAAGTATTAGTTGTCACCCCTTAGAGTTAATGTTNATACAGTTTGTTGTAGTAGTATGAGGAAAGGTACATGACTGCTCCCTCTTAAAACAACATCATATTGACTACCATGTGTAAAATTGTAATTGTTTATGTGCTTTCCCTGCAGATTGAGTACAATGAATCAATGAAGACATACCACAACTCACCTGCTTATCTTGCTTACATCAATGCCAAAAGTAGAGCTGAAGCTGCCCTGGAAGAAGAAAGTCGCCAGCGCCAGTCCCGTATTGACAAAGGAGAACCATATATGAGCATCCAGCCTGCAGAGGATCCTGATGGTTAGTACAGAAACCTGTTTCTACTACTGTTCGCTGCTCTTCTTTCTTCGAGCATGCTAGATAAGAGTTGCCTAAAAGATGTCTATTGGATAATACATAGGTGGAATACCCACCACAGTGGGTATTGAGTGGGTTCAAGAAAATCCCTCTTATGCAGAGTTAGTGAAATGTAAACACCTTTAGTGTTTAGAACTAATTTTGTAACTCCATGTCTGAATGCACATGGTAAAACATTAGTGTAANCATTGGTTATATCAAAAACAGGCAACATACAGTACAAAAAGAACATAATTGGAATCTAATTGTATGAATTATGTGCGTGCATAGTGTACAAATTGTATTGTTGCTTCATAAATTTTCCAGCAAGTTACGATCGCTACTAAATGACTTTCNTGTACAGTGTGATATAGTCATTTTTCTGATGTTATAATCTGTCCATTCAGAATCTTGCTGGGCCTGCTCTGATTAATGCTGGGAGATAGCCCTGATTGTGTCATGTGTCAGTGCGTAGTGTGTGTGGCTGGCATTGGTCCATTTCAAAATTAACTATAATATGTAATGCAGCGCCCCCTAGTGCCTTACATGTAATATACAGAATTTTCATTAAGTGTTTCTTTTTTTTGGTTTCTGTAGCACAAATGGCTTTTATATACTGTTTGTTTCAAGACAGGATATTTTAAATCAAGTATGAGTGTATATCTGTAAACACAGCTGTTGTCAATGTATGACCTTGCTGCTGCAAACATGAATAGTTCTAGCTAGCATATACATGTTGTTGTTGTTGAAGTCAGCTTGCATTTTCCAGGCANTCGCACCTCAAACCACCATCTACTTTCAAACATTAAGTGTGGTTTCACTGGATATACCCTGATTTATAATTCATTAGTTAAGATAAGCNATAAACTCTTAATTCTNTGATTATTGTTGTAACTTTTTCCGNTGTCTATTNACTTTTAGACTACGATGATGGGTTTTCCATGAAACACACAGCAGCAGCCCGCTTCCAGAGGAATCACCGTTTAATCAGCGAGATCTTGAGTGAAAGTGTTGTGCCAGATGTGAGATCCGTGGTCACCACCGCCAGAATGCAGGTCCTGAAAAGACAGGTCCAGTCCCTTATGGTTCATCAGGTCAGTACAAGGAAGGGGAGAAAATTGTAGTCATATTTGTACAGGATGCTGTTTTACATACCCTCTGCAGGGCGGCGTCACTGTAGCTGCTTAATTGGCCTCCTATTATTTTTTTATTATTATTATTTTTGACCGCAGGGTTAATGTAGTGCTCGCATTTATTTTTTCCTTTATTTTGTAATTCATATTACTAGGGAAGACACACTCTGGCAATGAACAATTTAGTATTTGTTACCCAGTTCTGAGCGTTTGATTTTTACGGCACCATGCTGTCTGGCTGTCATTATAGTCCTCTGGAATCTGTATTTGTACATTGGGTGAATGAGGTCCATAGGTAAAGCAACAATTATGTAATAACTTGAAAAATAATTTGCTGTCCAGTTATAAATGGTAGTACATGAATCCTATACTGTGTAACAATAAACTAATTAAAAAGTAAGTACCCTTGGATTGCCTTGTGGACTAAGTAGTGGAGATGTCCTATTGATGTCTGGTCTAACCATGGCTATTGTATTAAAGTTCTATAAACAAATGTTTATTAACAATCACTTTTCTGAACATTATCATGTAGTTGAAGGAGAATGGTTAAAGTAACATAGGATCCTTTCCAATGGAAATGTTGTTCCATTTGCTATGTGCTCTGAGCACTTAAGGAGACGAGGGGTGAAATACTGCTGCTTCTTGACGCCCTGTTCCTTTGTATCTGGGATTCCTTTTCTATTTGCATGTTGGGTCTCTTTACTTTTGGGAACAGTATTGTGACATAACAGGATGGGATTAGCTAGAAACTAACCTCACCCAAATCCCCAGGTGTGGTCAATGGGTGTGTATGTGAGATCCTAACGCTCCTCTAATTAAGATGTAACCCTGTTCACAGCTCTACGTTACAAGTACTTCACAATCCTTTCCTCTTTGTACAGACTCCATTAGCAGCTGGCGGCCTTTCAGTTTATCTTCTATTTCTTATGATAGGGGACTCCTACATGCCGTGGCTGTTGGAATAACAGCATTTTTGCCGTTTTAAATGCCATTTCTTCATTCATTGTAAAATAAAAGTGAACATTGCATTACATTTACTAAACTTTTTTCAATAAAGATCAATAATTATAAACAAACATTAAACATAATAACAAAATAATTGATAATCATAAGTCTGGAGTACAGCTCAGNCCCTTAACTACTAATCCAATTGTGATCATGTCAATGTTTTAGCCACGTGAACTTGATAGCCATGTATTTTAGCAGCTTTTGTTTTAGATACATTGTTTTATGTACTGCTTGTACACGCGTGAACTAATCTGTGCATGTAGTGTTCCTGACTGCATTGTGCAGAGCTATTAAATGTCTTTTTACTTTGGTAAGTAATGGCAGGAATAAAAGTTATATATGTTCCAACGTCTCCTAAATATTTCTCTTCCATCAGCGCAAACTGGAGGCTGAGTTGCTACAGATTGAAGATCGCCACCAGGAAAAGAAGAGAAAGTTCTTGGAAAGCACAGAGTCCTTCAACAATGAACTAAAGCGGGTAATTAATGTGGTGAAGAATTACTGTTCAAAATTGCTGCTAACATGAGTGGATCATTTGTATCCAAAGGATTTCAGGTTATCCCCGTGTAACTCCCCGTATCTCAATATTAAAGCAGTCAAGAATGATTATTCAGATACATAGTAATAGCTACAGCAGAGCATGAAGTAGTATGCCTTCTGTATGTGTATTATGCCTGAAAATGTATACTGTGCGGATGTAGCAACTTCTATTGTGCTGTTTCCATTGTAGGACCCTATTATAGAGTTGACTTTTGTACAACACAATAGCTCAGGTGGTCTGTAGCTTCTGCTTTGCATGGGGTTTAAGTGGTTTTTCTCTTTGTTTTGTTGTAACAGCTGTGCAGTCTGAAAGTGGAAGTTGATATGGATAAAATTGCAGCAGAAATAGCTCAAGCAGAGGAGCAGGCGCGTAAACGCCAGGAAGAGCGGGAGAAGGAAGCGGCGGAGCAAGCTGAACGCAACCAAAGTGCGGCGGCTGCAGCAGCCGCTGCTGCTGCGACGGCGGCTGAAGATGAACCAGAATCTGCAAAGACCGAGGAGAAGAATGAAGAGGAAGAGATTGCGATGGAGACAGGTATATGAGAATTCAGTGTCCGTGCTTTTATACATAATTACTTTAAATATCCGTCCAGATCCAGATTTTAGAGCACGCAGCAACAATTCTGTCCTATTCAGATTTTTATTGAGCTCTTTTTATGCCAGTGTATACTGATGTATGTGCTTCTTATTTCTGCTATTCTAGCAATCATTTTATATCCTGAGGTCCTGTACTCCCTTTTCTGCTTTCCTTTTGGCATCAGATTTGCTGAATTTAGAGCATTGCCAAGTGAAATAGCTTTTACTCTATTATTCTTGTGTATCTGGATTAACGGCTTTTCCATTCCTGAACAATAAATATTTTTTTTATTGGCACCTGAGGATAACACAGGATAAGGCTAGTAATGTAATTATTTTGTCACTAAATCATTTTCTTTTTCTGGCAGACACTCCTTCTATACCCCCTCCAGAGGACACCAGTGAGAGCCAGCAGAATGGGGAGGAGGGTACATCCACCCCNGAAGACAAGGAAAGTGTGCAGGAAGCGGTGGATAGTACACTTGANGAAGGAACGAGTGATAGTAACACAGGGTCTGAGAGCAATAGTGGAACAGTAGAGGAACCCCCCACAGATCAAGCACCAGAAGAAGGAGACCGAAAGGACTGATCACCCACTTAACTGTTACGGGAGGCAGTCTCTGATCATTCCTAATTTATGATTTTTTGTGGGTTTTTTTTGTCCCCTTGAAAGGATAATCCAATAGGCTACAGATTTCATTTTACATCTATATTCCTTGATGCTAGTTTCCATGCTGGAGTTGGCAACTGTGCCCTAAATCCTTGTTACAATACGCTGAGGCATTTAGTTGCCCCTTTCAAGANAATGGCGCTATGAAACTGCCTCTCTGGAGATGGTTTTGAAATTGTCATTGTAGCCTGAAATCTGCAGTCAAATGGATATCCCATTCATACNCTGTAAGGAGTAAATGAATTGTGCGTCCTTCTAATGGACAGAGGTCTAGACTTCTCTTTCAGTATGCAGGCCACGTTCTCTCCGAACATTTGTTGTGGGTTTTAATTCTTCTGGCACAGCCAGTGTAACATTTTAACCCCACTGAGCTACAACGTTGCAGTTGAATATTCTCTTCATGCAGGTGTGTTAGCAAACCTGGTATCGGGATGTATTTTAATACTTTTTTTATGAAATGCAAATTAAATAAAAGATTTGACCATTTTTGCTGGTTTTCTCTGG
>JABWIB010010567.1:0-10545 GCA_016617825.1 Platyplectrum ornatum | reverse complement strand
CTCAAATCTGATTGGTTGCCATGGGCAACTTCCCCAAATTCGAATTTCACTGCAGTCTCCCTGCTTAGTAAATATACCCCTATGTCCAACTAAGTCAGTAGGTCCAGCTCTATGACAGGTAATGGGACTCACCTTGGACCTTTCCTCTATGACCCGAGAAGAGGCCTCCTCACACCACACGCTGCTGAGGTCAGAGAGGAGCAGACAGTAACCGGCGTCCGAGAAATGCACTTTACTGAAGAAGCTGCAGTTCCCGACTTGAAGCGACCTCCAGGGCAGCGGCAGGAGATGAGCGTCCATATCCCGGGCCAGGGCCATGCTAGGAAGACAACACGACGGGAGTTATCCACAGAGCCGAGTCCTACAAACCCAACTACAGGGGGCGCTGTGCCCAAGGAAGGCTGCAGGGTAGGGAGGGCTGGGGTTAGGCAGCAGGGAATGGAAAGTTAGGGTTAGGAAGGGGTGGGGTTAGGGTAGTGGAAGGGGGTGAATTTGCTAAACCTACCTGTCGAAAAAAGGGCTGTCACCTGCAACATAACACCTGCAACGCGTTTCGACATTTTACTCTACCAGGTCACTGTCCATTATTTGTCATGGTGCTATCAGTGTCCTGGTGCTGACCATCAGGGCTGCCTAAATATCTGTATCCATGTCCTCACGTCTACAGACAAGGCTCTGTGCGTGTCCAGGTAAGCCTGCGCTGAGGGAGGAATCCTGGGCTTCTACTCTATGGAGTTTACAAGGAAGTTGTTCAAGTGTCAGGCTAGCCGCAGGGCTATGCTGGCGATGGCCTGTGAGTCTTTCCTCTGTCACCAGTGTCACAGAGACGCTCAATACTGTCCATACAACAACCTCTACACCATGACCCATTCCATACACAACACTCCGCTCCTGGTCTTCCAGCGGGTTCCGACCTGTATGCAATGAATCCACTGATATTTGAAAAGTATTTTGCTCACTAACACAGATGGTTACCATAGTAACTGATTGTCTTACACACGGCGGTTACCATAGTAACTGTCTTACACACAGGCGGTTACCATAGTAACTGATTGTCTTACACACAGGTGGTTACCATAGTAACTGATTGTCTTACACAAAGGTGGTTACCATAGTAGCTGATTGTCTTACACCCATGTGGTTTCTATAGTAACTTATTGTCTTACACAAAGGTGGTTACCATAGTAACTTAGTAACAGGAAGAGTATTTAGTACATCATGGAATGGGTCAGCCTGGAGCAGGGTCTGCATACATCACATGCACAGATTATGCCACCAATGCCATACACCAGAGGAAGTGCAGCAATGCCAGTGTCACCCACTGACACCATCCCACACTGCAGCCTACTCACCACCATAGCAAGCCCACCAAATGCAGGTTCCTACCTGCTGCCAACCAGTCCGCTCACAATAACCGTCCCCAGGAAACTCTCCACCCATGACAGATGTTCCTAGGGAGAGAACGTGGCCGGGATAACAGCACCATCTAGTGGCGGATATTGCAAACTGCAGCCTGAAATAGCATTTTCTCCCCAAGTAAATATTTCAATATTAGTTACATAATGTATTATATGACAAACATAACATTTAGTAAAAACCTGCTGTCATTTTGCTAGATTTAATGTAGATTTATTTGTGACTTTAGCAGTATTTGTATTGGTGTGAAAGATAATGATCTTATTCAGTATAGACCTGATTTACATTTACTTTTTTATACCTTTTTTGATACCTTAAGGTTTCTGATCAGTGGAATATACTTGCAGTCAGTGCCGGTGCTAGGCCTCTAGGCACCCTAGACAAATGGTGCCCAGAGACACCGGGGCTGGTTCACAGAAAGGCGCTGACGTTCTGTATTGCAATGGCAGGCATCCTCCCAGACTGGCCAATTACTTACAGTCAGGGTTATGATATAATGTAAATGAAGGCAGCGGGTGTGCTTTGAAGGCTCTGACGTAAAGGAAAAGACAAATAATATTCTTCTTAAATAAGTTTTCACACCTTGATAAAAAGGAAGAATTCTAATACTGTATTATGTAACACAGTGAGCCAGTAGCCCAAGAGCATCAGTGAACTTTAGATGATCACATAACATAGCCAATCAGCTGTGAGTGTCTGTCCCTTTAAATTAGTTGGCCATAAATTTATCTTGCTGACCATACGTCATTGTTCCCTGTTATCAGCTATAAACTGGGCGGTTAATAGGAAGTTCGTTGAGTAGGAAAATATATTTCTCCTGTGATTCACAACTTTATCTCAAATATTTGCAGTTCTAGAAATCTCCTGAAACGTTCACTTTTCTATACATGTTCCTTAATGTCACAAGAAGCTTTTTATCTGCTGCCTGTGAGTTAGTTACTTTGCAAGATGTTTCTTGTTTGTAATAAAGTGACAATGTGATGGGCTGTATATTCTCTGATTGTGTGGTTTAAAATGAATCCAAACATTCTTGGTAATCAATTCTGCTTTTAAACATTTCAGTGCTGCCGACTCTCCCGGAATGTCCACATTTCTGGGCATCCCGGGAGTAGTTGCAAACAGTATTAGAGTTGAGAGATGATGTTTCCAGCCCAAGTGTAATAACAGTGAAACAGTAAACATGGTTTTACCCACTCACTTGTATCTTTATGCCTGTATAATCAATACCTAAGTCTGGATCCAGCACGTTTTCCGCTCCACTCAACTTTTTCCCTTAGTGGTGATAATAAGGAGGGGGGGGTGTACATCTATAGACTAACATTGTATTATGCCAATTTATTTAAAAATAAACATTACACAAAACTTTACTGCATGATACAGGCTATATGTAAAGTGGCCACGTGATGGTTTGTGGATGGATTTATAGAAATTAAAAATCCCTTTTACTTGTAGTTATTACTGAAGCTCCAATATTTTAATGTATTCCTCTACATATGTACAAAAGTCAAATGCAGAAATATAATAAACACAGTGGGGGAGGTTGAACAGACAGATGATGATGGGTACGGTAGAGTAGTATGAGTATTGTAGCACTGTAAATGCTCAAGAACAGTGATATACTCAATTTCAGCTACACAGCAAGTAACACACAGCTACAGTCATCTGCTTCCAAAGAGGTTTCTTTTAAATGTTGTGTTACAATCATACAATGGAATAACAACCCCCCCTCCCCAGATAAAATACATGGCACATGAGAGAATAATGTCCTGAGGTCTTCTTAAAAGTCCATTTGCAATTGTAGAAGTCCATGAAAAGGTCCCATAGGCTTCCCTGCTGCTGATCCATGGACAGTGAGCACAGTCTTTGATTCGCACCCACCCAGGAGTTATACGGTGACTGGAGCACTTGTAGCCAGCAGTTTGTCGTCTTCCCCAGCTACTATCACCACTGACTCGGATGGTGGAGGAGAAAGCTGGTTGCATGGATATACAGTAGGGAAGAGGCGAGCCAGTGGAGGGGGCAGCTCGTAAGCCTGCGCCAGCTCTTTCTCTGGATACTTGTGTGTGTATTCTGTGGATGTCGTGTGCCACAGGGAGACGCTGGTGTGTAGACCCCGTTCTTCTAGAGATCCTGTACACAAAGAGATAGCATCACATTGTGTCATTATAACGAATGTAATGTAAAGGAACCAGGGTTCAAAGTGGGTATTTATAAGTCCAGGTGTGGAGGAGCTTGTATCACAAAATCAGGGTCCGATGGAAAAATATACCATTTTCCTTGTGTGATGTGCGTGTGTGTTTAAACAGTGGCGTAGCTACAGGAATCGCAGTGGTCAAACTTGGGACCGGGCCTTTAAGCCAGAGGGGCCATAAATCACCAAATCATTTACTGCAGGCTGTCAGGAGGAATGTGTATACAGGGTGCAGTGTGTAGTGTTCCAGACACGCTGCTATCATGTAGGACTGAGCTCAGCTTTCACCTTTGAGGAAGCACAGACCCAGCAGTTAGCAGCTGTGTCTCAGATGAGATGACCAGACAGCACGCTGCTATACTGGTATAATAAAATAATTATCACTACTTAATGAAAGAGAAAACACCATAGAGGCAGAAGTTACATGTTTTGGATCCTGGACTCTGGAGCCAGTGACTGGGATATCCCCTATGACTAGTATTGCAGCAGCTTTGTCCCATTAACTCATTAGGCACAGTGTTGTTATGTTTTGCCCAGTCTATTATTTCCTTTGTAGTCCCTCTACTTCACTTACTTCTCCTCTAAATGTTTTTTTTTTTATATATGTGACAATATGGCACTTCTTTTTCTATATATCTATTTGCACACTATCGCTAAGGGTTGCCAACTGCAAAAAAAACTTTTTGTTTTGTATGTTTTAGTATTTTTTTTAAAGCATAAGTCCTAGAGTCCTGGCATTAATTTGGGGGGGCTCAAGCTGATCTTTTGCACCTGAGCCCATGAACCTTTAGCTACACCTTTGGGCTTGAATGTGTCAGTGTGTCTGGGTGGGTGATAATGTGTGAATGCCCCTTCCCCCAGAGTATGGCTATGAATAGACTTACCACAATGATGTCATGAATAGACTTACTTGTGATTGGCTGCCATATTGATCAATAGACCTGGCTTTTCCAACATAACAATGATATGTATAGTTACACCTAGCTTTTATGAAAACCTTTTATGGAACCTTATGAACTTGTATTTATATTATTTATTTAACTTTAACATGATGGTGGAGGGAGGAGTAAGGGGCAGGTCATGCACTAGGGGCAGGGTCATAGTGAGGATGGAGGAGGTATAGTGGTGAAGACTCTGAAGAATTGATAATGGGAATAGAATAGCATTCCAGATAAGTACATGACCTGATTCCATAATTGGTAACTTTATTAACTAAAAATATAAGGTTCAGATTCTCTGGGGTTAATATCTCCTAATATTACACCCAAGATAAACCAAAAACCACAAAATCAATTGATATGTACAATATGGAGACTGTCTTATATTAAGAAAAGGCCTATCAAGGATCATGAAGTACTAGAGTGTGTGCATAAAGTCAAATGGATTCATTGTTGGGCTCTATGTCTTTTATATGTGGTACCGCGATGGGTGCAGTTTGCCACCCTAGCCATGAATGCCAAATATATACATAATATATTTCATGTTTAATTCAATCAGGGGTTTTCTGTAACTCACCTTCAACCGTGTTGTCCAAAGTAAATGAGAATAAACCTCCCAAAAAAATAGGAGTAGTCAGAAGAGACAATAATGACATATCAAGCGCAGGAAAACCTGGGAGGAGACAGAGATAACAATGACCTGGGACTTGTAGTTCTTCTTATCAATACTTATCACCATGGATCGTGACTTCTCACCTGTATGTAGTTTCCCTGGCATGGCATCCAACCACCGTGGCACCAGAAGAGCCATGAACATTGTGAACCCAACAATGAAGATGTTCCTTCCAGAGTCTATATCCGCATACTGGAAAAAGGAGACTCCGCCACCCACCGCTATGGAGAATGTCAAACACAAGGTTCCCCCTGTGGACACAAGGTTACATTTATGGTTTTGTCAGTTTGTAAGGTAACAAAACCACTCAAAATTTGACTGAGCCCCAGATACCCCCATGTTCGACTCAAATAACCAGGCCCGGTGACAGGGAGGGACAAAGGGGAAAGCTGTGATTGGCCCCGAGCTTCAGTCACTACACACACACACATATATTATGTCTATATATATTTCTATTGAAGGAAGTGGCCCCAAAAATCTGGGCGTACCCAAGGTTTCTGTTGCCGGCCCTGCACCCTACATTGATATTCCTGGTTCAGTAGAAATTTATGTCTTGTGCAGTAATTAATATAATTTGTAGAAGTTTCCATGTACAGATGATTAAACATACCATGGACGGCAGGAGGGATGCTCATGAGGACCTCAGACAACTTTGGAGAGCACCCCAGAAGAGTGAACATTAAAGCACACAGATTCGCGGAGTGACGAGATCCCACCTGAAATGTAATGACACCAGTGTAACATACACACGTACAGATAAACAACAGATCCAGACTTTCATTCGAAGCTCCAGGCTTATGTACAAGCAGAGGTAGGCCACTCACCCTCACCCGGCTTACACGCTTTAGCAAACTGACATGTACCATAACATTTCCTAGACGTCTTTATATTGGCATTTGTCTTCTCAGTGCAATACAATATATAAAGATCTGATTTCTTCATCTTTTCTTGGAATTCATGGATATCTTATCTAATGAATTATTATTATGAGTTGCTGGGAAAAGGAGATGTTGGATACCTGTGTAATGCCCGGAATGCTTGCACTGGGTACATTGGAAGCCACTCCGCACACACTGCCCAGGACTCCGGATAGGACATTACCTATCCCTTCCATGCTGATTCCCCGATTGCAGGCGTGTGACGGTAGAGGGTAGGAACACAGCAAGCGGGCACATAGTATGTAACATCCGAGAGAGGACAGACTGGAGGTCAGAGCCATAGCAGCTCCCACAGCAAGGCTCTCCGGGCTGAGTCGGGGCCACCCCCAGGCACCTGAATGGAGGAACAGACCTTCGTGCATTACAGATTAAATAAGTATTAGAGTTGAGAGATGATGTTTCCAGCCCAAGTGTAATAACAGTGTAACAGCAAAGCTGGTCAGTATCTGTGTGCAACATGCAACAATAAAGTATTCTCCCTGCATGCACACACTGACATTCATTTTACACCCCCCCCCTGCAATTCATCATGGTTTTACCCACTCCTGAGTAAGTCATTAGTGCCTAAAGATCTGAATCTGGTCCATTGTCCCCCATGAGATAAACATACCTAGTGTAGGGAACTGAAACCATGGTATTAGTTCTGTGGAGTTCCCTCTAGGACCATTGAGAGACATGTGTGTTTCACGTATGATGACTGCTGATGTATTCTTTGCCAGTCGGATGTCGCTTGGAAACGTGATCTGATCATGAACCCAAAAGTTCCAGACAATCCAGATGCAGAAGATAGGAAGGAACATCTAATAGGAAGATGAGAAGTCAGTAGAAAAGTACTGAAATGTGAATGATAGCTCCTACAGTTGATCACATATTGAGGTTTGCGAAGGTCGGACTTACAGACAGCATGCGGAATACTGGAGCATATCTCTTCTTCACCCCCCGCGTTCCATCCCAGGTAAACACAGGAAAGTGAAGACAACGGAGGGTTTGTGACAACAATGTAGTTACTGCAATCAGACTAAAAAAAGGATCATTAATTTACAGTTTAAGAAAAACCCAAGATTGACCCGATTCAATCTGAAAAAGAATTCAGAGGAATTCATAAACACTGGGCCCCACCACCCAGACATTTGGTTTTAGTATCTTTACCACATATGTTAACTTCATAAATGGAAGTGTGTGCAAATTCTCTGAAGTATTTTAATTATTTCTATCCTTATGAAGATAAATGATGTGCAAGTCGGGGAACGTCCATGGGCAGCAGTAGTGCTCCCTCATTGGGCAGAATCAAATTGTCCTGAAATAGGTTCCTCAAGCAAATGATTGTGACAGCCATGTGTACGCATATAATGTAAACTAACTTGTGGGAAAACCCTATATCAGAGGGACAAGCCCAAAGAAATCTCAGAAGGTTGGCATGGATGTAATTACAATATGAAAACGTGGCTGCGATTAGATTAAAACCATATATAATTATCACATATTATTTTAAGTCATACAACGCAGAGCAGCTGGACAGACATCAATGTGCATTATGATCTATGTTATGTCTTTCAACATAAGTTGAAGTTACAGTAACATCGTTGATAATTTGTGGACCACTCAAAGGCTCTGATGTACAATGGCCCACATAAAAACAGCTGCTATCTAAAGGCCCATATAAATTACTGGGGAAAACTTACCTCAAGGAGACACCCCAATTGGAGGAACAAAGCAGTGCGGCAGGTTTATAGCAGGAAAACCCGATGATTGAGAGTGCAGGGGCTAGGACCATTGGCCCACAAAACTGAAAAATCCAGCCCCAGATCCCGAAGATCCCTGAGAGAATCTGCAGAACTCCCGAGGTTACCAGCGCTCCCGACACCTGATGAGAGACAGAGACGGCAAGGGATCAGATGGGGATTCCAGATCTTCTGGAGGGTACATTACATGATGTTGGTTTAGTCACCATCTCTTTTATCTTTTCTAATTGTTATATAAGTAACCGAAAAGCATCAAGCACCCTGAGGCCGGTCAAAAAAAATAGATGGATGTGGTTTGCAGGTGTGAAGTGTTGAGTTTAGACACTTTGTATTTCGCTATTTTGGGGCAACATCAGTCAGTAGTCAATTGTGGCAAAGAAAAACAGAGGAGAAGCCTGACATACCTGAACTAGAAAAGAATGTTCTCTAGCACTTACCCTTACCCTAACCCTCCCCTTGACCTTAACCTTCAATGTCCCACAGCCTAACCGCAACCTTCCCCTTCCAATAGCCTAACCTTAACCCTCCATGTCCCACAGCCTAACCCACTCTTTCTATCAACCTATCCCTAACCCTCTTTCTTATATAGTCTAACCCTAACCTTCCCCTTCTATCCGCTTAACCCTAACCATAATTTCAACATTGATACCAAAATACCGTATGGACCAGCAGTTGCATTCCCAATGGATCATTATAAGTAAAACAGGACGTTCTGTTTCACCGTTTGATACATAACATCTTGGCTGGTTTGTTCTACCATGTTTTACTGACCTCTCTGATTGGCTGGAAGTCATTCTGCAGATCCACACAGGACATTCCAGAGCAATTTACCGATCCTTGGAAATCTTAGATGGAGAATATAATCATTATATATCATAATATTTGCATTTCATAGAACAGGATTCATTATACAGTACAGATTGCAGTATTCATTATTATTGCATTATTCATATTAAAGTCAAAAGTCAGGTCAGTGCTCCTCTGAGTATGTGTACAATGCCAGTTTTTGTGGATGGGACTCACCAATCCCTGATGTAATTCCATTAGCAGCTGAGTATTTGCTCAAAATTATGACTGGAAGAAGAAGTTCAAATGTAGGAGATTGTACCAGAGGTAACCTAGAAAAACAGAGACGCTGCATAAATAGATATTAAACAAAGACATATCCTAGTAGTAGTAGAGGAACCTCCATGGGCACCATTAAGGCTCCCTTACAGGGCAGGATCCAAATTCACATTATTTTACATAAGCTCTTTATTGCATTTTATCCACTTGTCTCTGTCTGCATTATCTGATTTGCAGATCACTTCTTACACATTTCTCGCGTACATTTAACTCATATTTTCCACGTATTCATTCATAACATGCCAGAATGAAATGAAACTCCCTGTGACGTAACATTACCCTGTGTTACATGATCATCTGTTTATTCATAAACAGGACTGGTGTTCCAGCCAGCGCCAGGTCAGACATTCCTGTCATGTTTCCCTTATTTAGTATTATGTAAAAGAAGAAAAATAAAGCAACGAGAAAATATTTGTGCAAACACTGAGGAATGAAAAACCGACCCATATGTACTAGTTACATATATTGTTACTGACAGTCATCAATCATTGTATAATATGTAACAGAGAGGAATCTCGTAAACAGATCTTACCTAATAATTATTACCACGGCTAATAATTAATAATGTGTACAGTGTCATTGATCACTCTGGTGACATCATGGTTCCCTTTTGGGAAAAGCTCCCATTTATTGGATTATTAGGGATCCGCTGGACTTGATAGCATTAAACCCTGCCCATGTGTACCCCCTTTAATGCTGCTGTATTATATGCGGGTTATATTAAGTATTAGGAGCTGGCACACTGTATAAAGTCAATCAGAGGTCTGAGATGTCATGACAATGTGTGTGACATATCAAGATATAGGAGTGACACACAATATACATGATATAGCCCCGTTCCCGGACACTAATCTATCCTATAATATATATATATATCAGTATTGTATGTTCCTTCACAGTATACGAATATACCCAAATATATGTCCTTTACTTAATAATAACTTTAAGAGAACGGATGTGTTAGGTAGAGATCTGATGTTTCCTTTCTGTATATAGTACATAAGCAGAAGTCACCACATGAGAGCACGGCATCGGAATTGTTTGCACGCTCTGTACATGTACATATAATAATGCTAAAAGAACTGACACTTTTATAATTATATTTCCACATCAAGGAACACTATGCAAAGAAGATAAGAAAAGTACTTACCTTGTTCCTAGACCGCTCTGTAACCAGGTAGCGATGCCAGAGGCAAAGAGGCTGCTGGCCAGGAGGCGACTCTGATCTGCCCATGCCAATGGGCGACTTTGGAGAAGGAGACTGTGACAGGTGCATAGCAGAGAGGTCTGGACCAGCACGTGCTAAAGGTAGGAATAAGTAATAAGGGTAGATGTGTGTAACCAGGAACCCAATTCTGAGTATGAAAATAAGATCAAATCAAGGGGAAAGTTACACCCGGGTAATACCATGATGAGTGTCAGGGGGGTGAGAGTTACACCTGGGTAATACCATGATGAGTGTCAGGGGGTGAGAGTTACACCTGGGTAATACCATGATGAGTGTCAGGGGGTGAGAGTTACA
>JABWIB010010564.1:9910-20360 GCA_016617825.1 Platyplectrum ornatum | reverse complement strand
GTGTCATTATTATACAGGGGGGGCAGACTGTGCGGTCAGGAAGAGGGAGCAGTGTGTAGGATTGGGGACAGTGTGCAGGGACATGACTGCAAACTCAATCTGGTTGCATGCCGGTAAAAATACTGAAGATTCCTCTTGGGGGCGCCCCTTGGCCCTGCCCCCACCGGACCCGCCCCTTGGCTCCACTGGACCCACCCCTTGGCTTTTTACTTTTCTCCCTGAAATGATTTTTCAAAAGTAGGCAACCCTGAGGTATATAGGCTAACAATATAAAACAGGACACATCTAATTTTGTAATTGGGGGACTTTTAGAGTAGTAGACACTTTTGACATTAATTCTAAAGCTCCTAAAGTACCACAGTGTTAGAATGGGGAAAAACAGGGCATATAAACAAAACATGGTGGAATTAAGGATGTGAAAGTAAAACATAATAATAAGGTATAATTGTGGCTAACATATGCAGAGATTGGTAAGTGCCATTAAACTACATAACACTTTTAAACTGCATTTCCCCATAAAAATATGTAGTGGGAGCTACCGTTTAATCAAACCACCATTTTGATTATTGATTACACCAAGGTGATTTTGGTTACCAAATAAAAAGGCAAAACTAAACACAGATCTGGTTAACAGATACCAAATCATTTAAATGATAAAGCTGGAAATAACTGGAGGCAAACAATTGTAGCTCTTCATTTGGTGATCCTACATTGTGGATTGCCTGTCCCCAGACATCTTTCTTAAATACTGAAATTAAAGCCATAAATCAGGACATTCGTGTAGTTAATAATTATATTCATTCATATCTATACTTCAAACAACACGTATGGCAGCTCTCTTTACTAATGGCCATATATAATATATATATATATATATATATATATATATATATATATATATACTGTATATTATATAGTATGTTTTTTTTCTTACTTTACTCAAAATGTATTTTGTTTGTATTTTGCTAAACAGCAATCTTTTTACTCTTTATTAACTATTTCAGTGTAATGTAAGGTGTAATGATAACTTGTATAATGTTAATGTATTACATAGCTCTTTCCTTGATGTAGCAATAACTTGACATGCAGCCAAGAGAGAAAAGCCAGTTTTGTGCGTGAGAAGCAGTTCCCCAAAGGGGATAAAACAGGTAGCTTCTTGCACAGGTAATCTTGGCATCAATGTCGAGAGCAAGCACAAGTAGTTCACAATATTCTTTCATATAATTCTGAGATATTAGTTTAATTTGCTCTTCTAGTTTCTACAAGAAAATACAAAATCTAATGTAAGCAAATAAAACATGTGAATGTGGACTCTCTTGCTTTGCAATCTGACAGGTAGCTTTACCATACAATAGCTGTGGAGTTTCTGTTTAACCGCTCTTCCAACACATTTATCTTGAGTAATGATTACATCAGCCAGAACTAAGTCAACAGTTAAACACTATTGTATTGATCTGACAATCATAATAAAGACGCAAGAATCAGAGCATTTTAATCCAACCCCAATACAGACTTTTCCACACATCTGCCAAAAAGACCATAGGCCAATATTATGTGTATCTTCTCTCTTTCTCTCTATTAATATTTTTCCATGAGAGGAGGGGGTTGCAAACTGTAAAAACTCTGTCATTAACTAGCAGTAAATTATTCTTCACACATATTTAATCCATGTGTTAGGATTTCTTTTAAATAGAAGAATAAAGATTTATATCATATGTTACCTATGTGTATTGACTAATAAAAACAAATTGATAACTTTATTGAAGAGCTCATTTAAGGTCAATATTTACTTTCCAAACAAAGTTTAAAACATATATGTGCCAACCAAAAGGCCAATAGGCTTTATACGGATAAAGCTTCTATTTACTGTCCCATTCACCATGCCCAGTAGAGAGCTAACTGGATGCACCAACCAATGTTTGATTTTTAAAGGTCTGAAGTTTTTACATTTTTTTCAAAGCTTCCTCTTCAAATGTTTCATTTACATAAAACTGTAAGAAGTGCTACATGTTTGTAAACCCCATATATGTGTACAACACAAAGTAACAGTTACAAAAATCATAAAATATTTATATAAACCTGTATTCCAAGCAAATGGTCTCCACTTTGCCAAACATACATAAAGATACAACAAAATCACCAGGGTGCCCTATAATTTTGGCCAGACAGTCATTATACCATCATGTTGCCATATTCCTTGATTTCTTACTACAACCTTATATTCAAAGAGCAAAGTCATATCTAGATAATACCATAGATTTTTTGAATAAACTATAGAAGTCAATAGCCTATACACATTCATCCCCATGACGAAGGACTTGGGTCTGTGAAAAACTATATTAACCATTATTTGGATTATGTTGCATCATCTGTGGACTTCCTCATTATCCTCCCAGTGCTTACGCTGAAGCACAACTATTTTTTTTCAATGGATGCCATTATTTGGGATAAACAGGCTGTGCTATGGGCTCTTGTGTAGTACCAGCCTTTGGGAATATCAATATGACTTCTTATGAACAACAATACCTCTACAATGATTCTAGATGTCATTATATTGACGATTTATTTGTATTTTGGCAAACAGAGTTCCTGCTGTCTGAGCTAAACAATAATGCTTATCCTGTCAGCTTNACGTACAATATTTAAACAAATGTGATTAAGACCAGCCACATTAAGACCAGCGTTNATTCAAAATCTACTGAACTCAATAACATTCTTCATTATACATCTTTTCATCCTCCTTCCCTGAAACAGGCATTAACCTATTTCCAGTTTCTCAGGGTGAGACGCATCACCAGTGATGACCAACAATGTAAATATGGATACCTCGATATTTAAGTTTGAAGAGAGGGGTTATCCAAGAAGGAATNTGGAGATGTCTAAAAAGAAAGCTATGCAGACATCCAGAGTTTCATTACAACAACCAAACAAGGAGAGTAATAAATATTTCATTATTATCCCATGGGGGCAAATATTTACAACAAGCAGCTAAAGGGCGAAACATATTGCAAAGCAGGTTTGGCTGCAAGTTAGCTCAGATACAGAATTTGTGGCTCATCAGCATAGTCTGGCAAGTTTACACTACATGATGATCNATCACGTCCCGGTCCCCCAAAGAGGAGGAGCATACATTATGCTCCATTTTTTCTTGTTTACTTTTCTTGTTTGATTCTTCATTTTTTTCTTGATGCTTTCCCTACTATGTACCGGATGACTGTGCTGGCNACAGTGGTAGCATTGTGTTTATAAGAGCCTTAGATTGAGCATAGATGTGATGATACAAATAGGTTGTTTCAGTTGNTCAACAGTTTTTTTAAAAGGTTGCTTTACCCCTGTTAGAGTTGAGATTAGAACTCACTGATCGTTGTGATTGATGATGAGCAACAAGGGAGTTACATGAGTTGTCTTACTAACATGTGCTCACTATGGTGTGTGCCCCCGATGCTCTGGTTTCAATATTGTCGGAGATTAATTATGAGGATAGAACTTGGGTATGGTTTATCACACAGGCGTTAGAAGTTCTGTAATTCAATCCCATTTAGTTCTGTATATTTTTGTATACGTTGTCATGGCTACCTCAGAAGGCGATCTGCCAGAAGTTATGCAGACTTCCGTTTCTAGCCTTGCGTGATTAACAATCTAATTCAGATAGATTTAACTTGTTTTAAACAAGTTGTGCTAGCAGCTTCCTAGTGTGACTTGCCTTTGTCAGTATAAGTGCTGGTTATAAATTAGTCATATTTTTGGTGAGTAGCACAGTGGTGACTTTGTAGGAAGCTGGTTTTCCAGACATGTGGATGACCACTTCTTGTTGCACCTAGACTCTGCTGTCCCCATCTCACTTAATAGCATCCTCCCAGGTGTGAGGAGTGGTCTATTGTCTCTATATATAAGCAATACTGTTTACACCCTGATTGAAGTTTTAATTAAACTGAAACGTCTGTGAATCTGTGGTTGATATATATACTATTTTCTGGCTCCCAACAAAATGGTTTAAAAGTTGGGGAAATTATTTACTCTCTCTCATCAGAGTTTTTGGATGATTTGGCATTCAGTATTCACTAAACACAAACACAATAAATACAGTAAAATGTAAAATATATACATCTCAGGCTGCCAGCTTGTAGTATTACAGATGCCATCTTTGATGATATAGTGGTGCCTGCAGTACTGCAGATGCCAGCATATCCAACCAAATGGCAGTTTGGGCTTGCTTATCCTGTAGTTAATGTTCTGTGATGATGTTCTGTCCAGGGCCATTGCATTAACCTGTGTAAGATCATTTGTTCACAGTCTCTCACGCTGCTGCATTATGATCCTTCTTGACCACTAGAGAGTCCAGATATAACTCCCTAAACAGAATTTTTCACCTCTGGGGAGAAGTTGGGCTGTCGATTATGGAGAGGGTGGCCTGCCATTTTTAATGTCAGAATGTGACTTTGTGTGGCCACAAACATGTGGTCAAAGTTGACGTTGAAATTCAAGATCATAACCAACAATATTGTGAGTCAACATTAATCTTTTGTTTAGAAGCTTATGTGTAAGCAGATACAGTGTTTTGTTCTTTAGAAAAATAATCCACTGTAATACTTGTGTTATTTGAGGACTAAGGAAACCAGGAGGACAGTTANAATTGAGTGTGGGAAGGTGGGCAGGAAGAACCATTAGAGACTACAGATAACCAGTGGACCTTGGGATATCCAATGTGTAAGTAGATATTTTGTTCTGGAAATCTGAAAAATACACATTTCTTCATCTCAATATTTTACCTTGCTCCGAGTATTATTATGGAAGTTTAACGTCATATGAGGATATATTTGGAGCATCAGTTAAAGCCATAGCCAGGACATTTTTTAAAGTTACCCGTTCATGAAACACCATCATTGAGGAAGTATTTTGAGAATTTATTATTAAAGTACATTAATTAAAGTTGAAAAAAAATAATTCCTTATAACATTTAAAGTATTTTATATCCCAAACAAATACAACCTGTGAAATACAACATGAAGATGATGCTGATGAGGCTGCAATACAGCGGTCTGCGGAGGAGGACGCTTATCAGGCCATCATGGAGTCTGTGGAACAGTAACATTGACCCAACAGGAATCCGAGGAGGAGCAGCTGCAATTACAAATGTTTAAAGAGGAGGAACAGTCGGCTGAAGAGGAATTGGAGGAGGATGAGCTGGCCATAGTTGATTTGATGGAAGAGCAGCTACAAAATGTTTTTGTATCTGAGGGGGCAGCAAGTGTGGGGTCAAGGAACAACTTCATCGTAGCAGCAGAAAAAGATGTGGAGCAACATGCGGCCCAGAATAGTGAAGATTCTGGTAAGAAGGCTTCTATGGCTGAACCCCGGCCAAAAATTCAAGGTATAAGGTTTTTGTGAACCTTTACCTTAGTCAAGTTTACCTTGTTTATATGAATAAAAAGCACATTTTGCTGATACATATTTTTGTTTATGATTTTAATTGAAAAATACACCGAAAAAAAATGGGTTTAAACAAAGAAAGCTTTTGAAACAAAACACAACACATAAGCCAAACAAAAAAAAAAAGGATGCGGGAAAGCACAGCAGTGCAAAACTATACACGTTCCATTCAAAAGGTGGACACAACAGAGAAAAAACATGAGCCTAAATTTACTAAGTAGGGAGATTGCAAGGAGATTAAAAAGTGAAGATTCAACCTCACATTCTTCAATAAGTAAAATTAAACTGAGAGCTATGGACAAGATCCCCACCCCAATCTCCCTGCTTAGTAAATTTAGGCCATGGATGTGAATTAGACGAACTATCATGTCTATATGCACATGACCTCTGTGCATGTCAAAACTCTGGATCAGGTCCCATGTGTTCATTACACAATGAAGTTTTCTGCAGACATCAGGATATCATTGATCAAAAATATTAGGAGCTACTAACAATCAAATTAAATGACCACAGACTGTCTGAAAAGATCCTGCAGCATGTTTGTTGAGTCGGCTAAAACTGTGATTTATCTTTTGATTGAAANGATTATCTTCCTAGTGTGTGCCCACCTTTGTAGTGCTAATAATTTTGTATTCACTTGTCACCAATAGAAGCTGTTAAACAATCCCACCAGTAATGTGATGCAAACCATTGCATTTCCATAATGAGTTCTAATTGAAAAAAAACCCTAAACATTTAAAAAGTGGTGTAAGTATATGGTAAATGGGATGTACACCACATAGAGGAAATTACAGGTCTGCTTTAACCACACCTAGGCCGTTCTTAAGGGTGCTCACACAAAAGGGTTAGAAATGGAGGCTGGGTAAATATACAAGGGACAGAAATGAAAGCTGTACAGTTACAAGGGGCTAAAATGGAAGCCGTACACTTAGTTCTTATTTAATATATGTTTATGTCTAATTGTACTGTTTGTTAATGTTCAGCATGGGCCCCTATAAACCCTTTATCTTACCCTGGTAATGTATATTGACCAATGTCCTATACAGTTACAACTTTAAGTTTAAAAATATAAACATTATAATGCTAATTTAAATTAAAAATGCTAACAGTTATGCAAAGAACACATTCTTTTATGTTACAAAATACATAATTGTAATAACATGCTTTGTTTGATTTATGTTTTAAATTAAAATTGCAGGATCCATGCAATTCCTAGTGTTTATGTAATAGCTGTTCCACAATCAAAGTTACCTAACATGGAAAAGTTTTTCTTTGTGGTCAGAGCACAATTACCAGTCTCTTACCAAAAACAGAGACTTTATTAAAAATATGTTTTTGCATCATGTATGTGCATATTGACAGCTACAGCTGTAGTCACTGTCTTATTTCTTTGACAACTGAGTTATTGAAACACAAAGGTGTTTCAATAACTCAGGAACAGAATACAAAATATTTCCTGCCTATTTCACAAGCATAAGACTTTTTTTGCCTTTGGCATATTTGATTAATGCACGATATAACCTATAGCTCTGACATGCAAGTTGTTTCTCCTTAACTTGTAAAACATGATTTTCCGGATTACTTAAAATATAAGAATAAGTTTCTGTTCTGTTTGTCCATGGGCAAAAACGTAAAACCCATTTATAGTATAACAAAGAAAGAAGATTACGTTTAAAAAAAATGCTCTCTTTAGGACTGGAGATTGCACAACGCTGATGTCAAATAATGAATAAGTCCCTGTTGGCAGGCACTTGTGCAGAGGGTAAAATAGACACAAAGGTCATAGCATGATCTGAACGTGGTGAACAGTTTATAATTAAATCCTCTGCTATATACAGTACTGAAAAGTTTTGCTCTACATAAAAGTAAAACTATAAAGATGTATAAAAAAGACACATTTTTTTCTTAACTCAAAATACAGAATGGTGCAGTGTTCACCAGTGCATAAATATATACAAATTGAGTAAAAAGAATGAAAATAATAAAAGGAAAGAGCAAGGGAAGAAGAAGGAAAAGCAGAGAGAGTGGATGTCAACATATACCATAGTAATAGAGGTATGTAATACGCTGTTTACATTGTCGAACAGGCAATAACTGGCTCTAAGTATACATTTTTATCCCTATTCTATTCCACTGAAAGGCGCTGGTTGCGCGTTTGCGTGGGTAGGTCCTGGGAAAACCCCCGCTCTTCACCTGTGTTCAAATAATGGGTAAAGAGACCCAGGATTTGCAATAGACACCGTTCACACTGCCATGAAAAACCCTGGATCACAGGAATTTGCCTGAGCTATCTAGGTTTTTTGAGGCAGTGAATGGGGCATATCTGTAATGTTACAAATTCAGCATGATAATATATCACTTTATTCAAGTAAGTAAGCAAGTAAGCAAAGACACCTTCCCATTATTTTCTTTAAAATGATGTAATATGAGAAACATTGTCAATCACATAGAATAAGATAGTAACATGGTACGAACAACAGAAGTCTTTTTACATCTCTTAGACATTGACTTCTTTATGGAGATGAAAACTAAGCAATTGCCATAAACCAATGGTAAGCTTTCAGATTCCTTTAGCACTGCACTTTCAACATATTTTACAACAGCAAATTAAATTCATTTTGTTAATCTGTACAGCATAGTTATTCATTTTATGTGTCATAAAGAAATATATAAATATGATCTGAGGTAACTAAAGAGAAGGTTTTAGAAGCTAAAATTGCAATAGAATGGTATACATGAGCACAGATGACAATGCAACTAAAATACATAAATAGACAATAATAATAAAATAATAATTTTTATTTGTCAATTGAGTATACATCATGGACATTTTAGCTAGAATATTTATTTTAATGTAAATTCTAATGTAAATTCTGTAGTGTAGATTCTTTTATGACCTTAAGAATCAAATAATGGGTATTAATAATAGTCTGTGGGCATAGCATACCCCAAAGTTGACTCTCCTGTGGATATATCATATCACTTGTGTGCTTACCATCTAAAATCTATGCTTAATTCCTTGGAAAAAGTCTTAATTTTCTTTTTAATAATGAAGAAATAATAAATAGAACATGATATACATTAAAGAAAATATGCCAAGACATATTTTAGATTAATGTATTAATGATGTTACCCCTCCATGTAATAACAAAATATGTAATTCATTTTTTTATACTAATGATATTAATGTATGACCAAAGAAATCATATTCCCTGGAAAAAACTGCTGGAGACTCATCTTTGTAGTAAAAAAAAAAACACCCCTTTCCTTCACCAAAACTAACTATAGTCCACTGAAAGCACAAGAAAATAAAAGATAATTTGTGGTTTAGTCAATATACACTTTTCGGCAGCCAGCATAGTCCAAACTAAATAATAACACCCAAAGCAAAAACATGCCTCAGTGACATTACGCTTTCTTCAGCTAAATCTCCAGAACAAAAAAAGATATTTGTGACTTAGAAATAAGCTTTGTTCTCAGNACTGGCAGATAGACATATTCTTAATTGGATTCTCATTATGTATGAATTCTAATTTAGAATTCTTTTCATCACCTTAATCTTCCAAGTGATATATAAAAACTAAAGTACACTTATCTATATATTTGTATTTCTTTTATTTAACCTTTAATACATTAAGGTTCATTGAAAAGCCTTTGTGTGTCTTTATGTTTTCATAGACCAGTATGAACTGAAGCTNAATCCTTTGTCGAGATATTTAGAATATGGCTGTCCTATGATACTAATTCTAATAGTATATGTTGCACTTATGGAATACTTTGACACATTCATGAGCTGTAAAACAATGCAGCTTAAATCGAGTATTTCAGACCTTAAAGGATGTATAATTGTTGTCATTTGTCTCGCTACGTTTAGTCTGCATGTTATTACTTCCTCTCTGGAGAATTCTTTGAAAACTTGTAATTGTGACTAACTGTACATATTGCGCAAAAAAACNAATTCAAAGCAGACACACCCAACTTCACTTTTGCTGTAAAATATCAAAGGGGCATTTTTAAATTTAGAAGACTCGCATTGCTCACTTCCAGTTTAATGTATTTAGACGGTAGTCTGTCCCACCCACACACTGTCATTATAATCAGTTCATTTTACAGCAATGGTGATTTGTATTTTAATATTTAAATATAAATATAACGATGTGTCCTAATTTTTTTTACTGAGTTGGCAGATAAGCAAATACAAAGGTATCTGATGCAACTTACCATGATATAATGTTCACGGCATTTTAAGAGACTGTGAGAGAGAGACTGACTAATCAATGTTACATGATATAGATGCAAATTGTGAACTCAATTCAAAAATGGCCTTCCCCAGTCAAATCAGTTGTAAGTAACAATTAATAAATTACTTTCGCCACCTGTACCCAATACTTAGCTAGTGACATTCAATACACAGATCGTGGTGCTGATGTATATATAAGACTTCCTAATGGTAGATTCTCCATATAGAAGAGTTGCTTCTTCAGTCTTTTCCCTTCAGATTAGACTCTATAATCCACTCTGATGGTTTATTCATCATCTCATTAGCTCCATATCAATCACATGATCAACTTGTCTCTTTTTACTGTTATCTATGAAGCAGGGGCTGAATCCTTGAACAATACACTGGAATTATTAGTAGCATAGTATTTGATGCAAGNTAATAACCCCATAGCCTATCTAGTAAGCTCATTCCATATCCCCATCCTGTGAAGCCACCACTTCCCTGACCTCAGTGCTGTGATACACTGTACTATGAAAACCAATGCTCGAAGTGGGGTATGATGGTAAACCCCGCTCCCTTGTATAAGCTTCAACCCCACAATTTCTTTCCCCTCCAGTTTCAAGGGGAGGGTCATTTACAAGGGGTGGGGCTTAGCTGATGAAAACAATGTGTACAAGAACAGCTACCNTGTTTCCCNGATAATAAGACCTATCCCGAAAATAAGCCCTACCCCATTTTACAGTACACTGTCTAAAAAAAGCCCTCCCCCGAAATTAAGCCCTAGCTAAAGCACTGTTC
>JABWIB010010558.1:0-21883 GCA_016617825.1 Platyplectrum ornatum | reverse complement strand
GTGGAATGTAGGGGGCATTCATCAGCCATCCAAACGGACTAGACTACTGGTCCACCTTAAGAAAGCTAGATTTTGACATTGTTTTATTGCAAGAAACCCATCTTCTTGAACCTGAAGCTTTAAAATTAAACTCCCATGGTTTTCGGCTTATTGCCATGGCTCCCTATAATTCCCGGTCCCGAGGGGTGGCGGTCCTCTTTAAATTCTCCCTGTGGGGGGACGTCACTGTGGGGGGCATTCGTTTTGTCATTTGTAAACTGTATGCACCTAATGCATATGAACAATGCTTTTTTTGTAATCTCATATCGTTACTTCTCCCTCATATTGATTGCATATTGGTTTCACAACGTATTCTCCCCAATATTATTCTCACTGAGATTGAATCTATAGTGATTTCTGACCATGCTGTGGTGTGGTGTAAAATTGATCGTGCCCCTCCGGGACGACCTACTGCTATGTGGCGGTTCCCCTCCTATTTGGTTTCCTCCCTGACGTTCTCCATATTGCATACTACCTGTGTGCTCTGGCCGCCTTCTTACCAATTTACTTAAGGGTNAACAAAAACCAAATACCATCACCTGTCTCCGTTCTCCCTCCGGGGCCCTGATTTATGACGGGGTGGGCATCATGGATATTCTTCGCCAGTTTTATGATAACCTGTATAGTCAAGGCCCTATTGATGACGCTCACAAGGCATTGTTTTGGAAATCTACCCCTCTCCCCCGTATAGCGACTCATCAAGCTAGCACCCTCCTCACACCAGTTACTTTGAGTGAAATTCATTCTGTTATCAAAACTCTTAAACCCCTTAAATTTCCCGGTGCGGATGGCCTTCCAGGTGAGTTCTACCGTACACTTGCCCCTCGGATTTGTGAAACGTTGCAATGACTGAATAACTCCCTTTTTCAGTCAGGGCAACTCCCCTTGTATTTTAATGCTGCCATTATCAAAGTGTTGCCCAAGCCAGGGAAGAACCTGTCCTTCTGGCTTCCTATCGCCCCATTTCACTCCTTAACGTAGATTACAAAATTTTCATGAAAATTCTTGCTGAGCGCTTGAAACNGATCCTTCCGTCTATTGTCCACCAAGACCAGACCGGCTTTATCTCTGGATGCCACTCGGTGGTCAATATACGGAGGGTCCTTACAGTGGTACAGCATGATGAACGCCTCGGGGACTCCCGCCCTCTGTAAATTCTTTCCTTGGATGTTGAAAATTATTTTGATCTTGTTACGTTGGATCATCTATGGGAGTCCCTGCGGCGTTTTGGTTTTCCGGGGGGTTTTGTTGATCTGCTTAGATGCCTGTATACCCGTTATGGGCAATGGTCACCTCCCTTCCCCATTCTATATTCAGAGCAACACCTGACAGGGATGTCCACTGTCGCCCCTCTCATGTTTGTGGTGGCACTGGAACCCCTTGTGGTTGCCCTCCGACAATCCTTGTCCTTTGAGGGTATTCTAGAGCGGTCAGTTGAGTCTAAAGTGGTATTGTTTGCAGACGACATGTTGTTTTTGTCTCTAACTCTGATATGAATTAAATTTTACAATTTTACATTTCTTGTCTTTATTTGACTCTTCGTGGGCTACNGAGTAAACTTTCACAAATCCGAGGTGCTTGCTCTTTCTGGGAGTCCAGCAATTCAAACCCATCCAGTAATTTCTTCTACTTTCCACCTAGCTGGCCCTAGTTTGAAATACCTAGGAGTTTATATTACCCCTCATATCTGCGGCCTTTATCTGGAAAATTTTTNCCTGGTCCTTAGGACTTTCAGAAGCTGGCTGGTTGGTCTACGCTGCCTTTGTCGCTTACAGTATGAGGAGGGCAAAAGTTATTAAAAGTATATTATTCCCTAAACTGGCCTACTTGTTGCAAATGCTACCTACTCTCCTACGATCTGATGACCTCAAGACTTGTACAGATTGCTTTAGGCGTTTCCTATGGCGTGGTAAATGCCCACGCATCGCCTTGTCTAGACTACAGGAAAAACGTAGGGATGGTGGACTGGGATTTCTGAACATAATGGCATTTTCTTATGGGGCTCATTTCCACTATATTGTTGATTGGCTATTTAATCAACATGCTTTTACTAATCTGCTTCTTGAGGAAGCGTTCTTTTACCTTTACTCCCCTGGGGCTTTGCTTCACAGTCTCAAATCCCATCCCCTATACTGAACTCTATTTTGTTTAGGGACACAGTCTGGGCCTGGACTGCCACTCATTCTAAATGCAAATCTATGCCACATTCTTCCCTCTATGCTCCTCTGTGGGGCAATCCTGCCTTCTCCCCTGGACTCCAGAACAAACATTTCACTAACTGGAAATTGAAAGGTATTCGGGCAGTGTGCAACGTATTTGACCCAGGGGTATACTTTACTCTTTTGCTATGACATCCCCAATTCACAATTCTACATGTTCCTACAGGCTAGACACTTTGTCAGCTCTATGCGACCCTCCTTAGAATCCCCTCATAATGTTATGTCTATCACTTTGAAGTACCTTGGTTCCCACCACTTTCATATAAGATATATTTCTGACCTTTTTCAACCCTCTGACGCTTTGAAATTGTTGGCTAAGATAATATCTGCTTGGGCTCGAGATGTCCCAGCAGTGACACTCCCGGTGGAACCTTTTCATTTTTATGATGCTACTATGCGCCACCTTGGCTGTGCTAACCTGCAGGAGATCCATCTGAAGGTGCTTCATAGAGGGTATATTTCCCAAGCACAGCGTAAACACATGGTGTTAAAGGAAACTGGCCTGTGCCAAAAATGCAAATATTCTCAAGCCACCATTCATAATTTTTGGAATTGTCCTAAAATTCAAAAATTTTGGAATAAATTGTTGGGTTTTATTCCCTCTATTACCGGAAACAGTCTCCCCAAGAGTTTCCCTGCCCTCATGTGGGTCCATTTTGAAGAATGGCATGCTCACCTAGGGGGTTCGGGCATGTTTCCTCTGCTAACCATGATTGTGAACCTGGCCAAAAAAAAAAAACATCCTCCAAAATTGAATTAAACTAGCTCCTCCCTTTATAGGTTCTGTACTAGCGTTATTGTTGCACCACTTATATATGGAGCTACCCTTCCTGATGTTGATAAGGGGATCAGAGTTTTTTTTATAAGAAATGGGGTTGTTATATTGATTTTCTCCCTCTCGCACAAATTTTTGAATCTACTGAGTGGTATCTCCTTCGCTAGGACTCCCATCCTGCCAAGGTGTCTCTGTAGGTACAGGTTTGTTATTCTTACTTTTTATTGAAAGTTGAACAGATGCTCCTTTTTATTTTTTATTTTTGTATTTTTATGTTTTTATATAATTTCTTCCCTTTTATTCCTCCCATAGCNTGTGTATTGTATCGTTTATTGGTACCATGTGGCTTTGTCTGCTTTGTTCTCTGCTCCTTTATTGTACCAAATGTTGTATATTCTGTACTTTTACCTTGCAAAACTCAAAATGTTTCAAAAATAAAATAATCTCATTTCCCATAACTATAAATAATCAGATTGTCACTGTGAAAGCCACTTTAACACTTGAACTACCCTATCTTTTTATTCTGGGACAGGCTTTGCCTCTTCAGAGATTATCCATGAGCAACACCTACCAGCAGTGGTGGGATAAATCAACAACAGGTTCTATGGCCAAAAGCTCTGCCCAAGCCCCGCCCTTACCCACAAGTCATGCCCCACCCAAGCTCCGCCTCATTCATCAGCGATCAGGCAAAAATTGCATTTTTATATAAAAAAACAAAAAACCTCAGGCCACTACCAGTTTGTCCATTAACCCTTATAATTGCTGAAGTAGATCAAGACTACTGAGATTCTGAAATACATAAATACATTTATGTAAGTGTTAAGAAAATAATAAAGCTAGGAATTCTGCGCGTGCACAGTACTGCAGAGAGTCCCGGCTGTAACCTGGATACTGGGCAGAGATGAGTGCACATGGCTTGTGCAGTGTAACTATGTTTAATAGTGCAGCTGGCATTCATTATCAATCGGTTACCAACATTAGGAAGCGGTTCTGTAGATCCAGTGAGAACCTGCTGAATCCCACCACTGCNTACCAGGCATAACAGATTGAAAGACTTGCCTGAGGAAACATTGACTATGTACTAGGATCATTCTAGACTGACATTTTGGAATGCTAACCTAGGGGTCATGGCAAAAGCACCCCAGACATCTTCCCTTAGGCCCAAAGGGGAATTCAAATTGTTCTGCCATTCAATTTTTATTTCCTCTAAAGGACTTAACATGTTACCAGCTTAATGATTCCACTCTGGAACATGCCTTCAAAGAATATTTGATGTTAATAGAGTGCACAAGGTTGGCTGCAGATATGCAATACTTGAAATTGAAAATTTAAATTGATTTTCTATATAAAGTTGACACTGTACAAGGAGAAGAGGTAGGGCAGTTTATATAATGTTTATATAATGATGTTAAAAACAGCACATACACATGTTTGTGTATAATGACATGAAAACAAGCAATGGAAAATATATGTAATTAATGTAATATAATTGTTTTAATGCTGCAGTGCTATAGCGGTTGACCTTTAATAATTTTTTTCACTCAAATCAAATGCTGCATTAAGGCTTTCTTCTTCAGCAATGCTTTAGTCTGGTATTATTATATTAAATATTATATAAAAAAAATGGGTCATGTTTTTAAACTTTGAATTTTAGGTCAATATGTGAAAAACTGGCCAAGACATTTTGCTTAAGCTGGCCCTTTACAAGACGATTTTTAGCCACAATCACCAAACAAATCATCTAATGTGTGGCCAAAAAAACATTGATAAAACGCCGGGGGCACAATATAGTTAGCGATCAGAATTCTGGAGTAAAAATAACACAACATAAAAAAAACATTTATACTCCCTACACTCACGATTTATACTCCCTACTCACAATAACTATATTGTGGCAAAGACAGGCACCGGAGAGNTGNCCAGTTGCACCCCATCCATTCAGCTGTATGGGATCCTNTCCTGGTGGCTGAAGCCTGTAATGGAGCATGAGCATCCAATAAAACTATATTATTTTAGTGGATGCCCAGCATTACTGTAGTGTTCTCTTTCTATTCTGATTCTTTTGACTTCTGTTCTTATTATATTTGACCAGATCCAGACTGCGCTTATCTTAGTTTTCTCATTATAAAGGAACTGTCAGAACTGTATGTGAAGAGACCACAACGATCTAGCATCTGAACACCATTGCTGTTGCATTTGTAACTCCAACCACAGTGAAGTTCTGAAAACATTTTATTGTTATCAATGATGTGACCAATTAAATTTAAGCACAGNACACATATATGCTATCTGTGAAAATCATTAGTAACGTCTATAAGATACAGACTATCAGTGTTTCAAACAAATCTATTCTCTGAAATTACTTTACAAATGAAAACTTCAATTAAAAAAATNAGTGTGTTTCNTACAGTTTGGTATTTTTAAGGAAAGTAGAATAGACATTTAACTTTTAGATTAAAATACAGAAATATGTACATATCTTTTCAGAAAGTTATTTAGCCATCTGCTTATTTGATACATTTTTTAACTGTTGTCTTCTATTAACATGCACAGGGAGTGTAAAATGAGCTTACTCCTTTGCTTCCATCTGTTTTCTTATTACCATTGATCTAAACTTTGTAAAACAGCATAGGATGTGACTTGCTGTAGATTAAACATAATAGGTCACTTTACACCCACTGCTGCCATCTTAACAAATGGTGCTCTGCAAGTTCTGTCAGTCCGTTGTGTACACATTCCCTAGAAAAAGAAATTGAACTCGTGAGAACACAGTGGAAAAATATATATTACACATTTTACATTTTTTTATTTTTACATTTTATTTCTAAATGACTAATTAGGAACAAACTCTCAAAGTATCAAGTACTGTGCAATAAAATGCATCATTAACAGGGATTGAAACGAGAAGAAAGAATGCTAGTATCATTCAACATATTGTTGTTTTCTTATACATGCCCTTCAATTGCTATCATTCATTGTATTGATTTCTATTGAATAATGTTTATTGATGTTTGTCAATAAACTATTAAAACAGCATGAGCCTTTCAATATTTGGGATTTTTTTGTTTCAAAGTGACTTTTGTGGTCAGAGAAATGAAACTGCTGCCAAAAAACGCAAACATCAACCATGAACTCAGACTTTTGTCCATTAGTATATTGGCTTCTTGCCTATGCTTATCTAAATCCAGTTTATTCCCTATATACATTTGTATTTCGGAAGTAAATGCTTTTCTAAATGGCTTTATGATGAGACCACACATTACACAACAAGTTCTTACCAAAGAACATTTTATAATAAGAAGGAATGATTGGTACTAGCCAATGGGTGTGATATAATATTGGGACATTATTTTATCATCTACTGAAGATGCCTTTAAGCAGCTACACATGTTAACCAAAGAGAAGAGTAACAAAGTCATGTATGTGGCCAATCTGCTATTTAGTTGTGAGTGATGAACATTAGTTTAAACTATGTGAACCTAAACCTTTCTAATACTGAGGAGTGGTTGAGCAAAATAAGCATAGAACTAAGAANACTATGTGCTATTAAATTCACAATTTGAAAATATAGTAAAACACACTAAACATGCTTGCAGACTTACCTAGTACCTAGTTTCACCTGTAGTGCTTAATCTGCATGCCTATCTCCACCACTGTGCAGGTTTATGGATGAGGATGTATCAGAATGCCCCTGGTGCATGGATCTGCTCATTTCCACAGGGCCTGGTGGGTGAAATGGCATTTGTAGATACAAATATTTGTGATTGCAGAGTTTTTCAAACATTTTGGATGAAGGTGACAAATTCATGGAAAATAATTTATGTTCATGAAAAAACAATACTTTATTTTTGAAAATGAATTCAAAATTTGACAGAATATAAACTAAATTCAGATCTTTAGGCACTTATGACTAAAGCTGGGCATACACTATAAGATAAATTGTTCCAATCAAATGATTTTTCAAGACCATTTTGAACTAGAGGGGAGGTAAATGTAATTAGTTGCAATCAGTATTACAGGTGAGTGATGATGTTCCATAGCACAAGTCTAATAACAGTGTAACAGAAATTGGAACAATTGGAACAATTTATCTTATAGTGTATGGCCAGCTTTAGTCAAGAGTGGACAAAACATTGCTGAATTACAGAGTAAAAATTAATTAAAAACTGTATTAAGCTGGCCATACACGGGAACAACTTCGTTCCCGTGGAAAATCGGCACCAACAAACGGGGTGATTTTCCCTAGGGAAAATCACCCTGTTTGCAGGCCATCCACGGAACGATGTTGTTCCCATGATAGCCAATGGGGGGGGGAATAAAAAAAATACCTAAAAAAAAAGAAATAAATTAAATTAAAATACACTCACCCTTCTGATGTCTTCGCTGGGCACCACAGCAGTGCCCAGCACCTTCTCCGTGTGCTGCGGCATCTCCGTCTTGCACGGAGAGGACGCTGTATATACGTGACGTTGTCACGCATATGCAGCATCCTCTCCGTGCAGGACAGAGACGCCGCAGCACATGGAGAAGGTGCTGGGCACCGCTGTGGTGCCCAGCGAAGACATCAGAAAGGTGAGTGTATTTTTATTTCATTTATTTCTTTTTTTTTACAGTTATTTTTTTTCTAAACAAACGAACATCGGTGATCAATCGGAAAATCAGTTTGATCACCGATGTCGTTTGTTTAGGTTTCACGGCGTTTGGTTGCCGTTGGGGGTTTTCTGTCGTGGCCATAAACGGGCTGAATTTCATCCAAAGCTCATGATATTCCTGAGCTTTGGATAAAATTCGGCCTGTGTATGGCCACCTTTAGAGTTGAGAGATGATGTTTCCTAGCCCAAGTCTAATAACAGTGTAACAGTAACGCTGGTCAGAGCACAAAAAATATAATTCTTCCTGCATGCAAACACTAACATTCATTTAACCTCCCCTGCAATTCATCATGGTTTAGCCCACTCTTGAGTATTTCATGAGTGCATAAAGATAGGAATCTGGCCCTAAGACCTGAATCTGAATTAATATGTATGCATATTAAAATGTATAATTGAAAAAAGCTAATAATAGAAAGGAGCTAAATGCCAGCATTTATTTTTTAAAGAAGAGTGAATTCTGCCTAACAACAAGTGGAGTTTAAAGTATAACTGGCTAATTCTGCCTAGCAACAGTCAATGCTTAGCAACCAAATGTTTTACTTTTGCTGACAGCAGCCAGGAGAAAATGAAAGCAACATCTGCTGGTAACAAGATATTTTAATTACTCTAACAAATCTATAGTTTTTTATTTTGGTCTATACATGGCGAAAGCAATGGGTTTTTTTCTATGGCCCTTAGTTGTGTTAAAAAGGAGCTTTATCATTTAAAATGCAGATTTTAAATTAACAGTTTCAGTTTCTGTTAGAGATAAGCATAACATGTTTGTAAAGGTTTCAGTGCTAGTGAATGCAGAATAAAGTCTAAATAAATAATCCACTTCTTCCTTAAACATACTACTTCTTCTTACTTCTTCATTTGGACATTGGCTATAATCTTGGAGAGTAAAAGAAGGAGTGGATTGTTCCAGGTCAGGGGGGCTAGTTGTATGTAAATTTATATCAGCAAGAAAACATCACTCTATAGCAGGGTTTCTCAAAATTATTTCTGGGACACCATCTGACAAAATTTTTTTTTACACGACCCCAACCAAGTTGCCGCCAAACATTGCCCCTATATATTTTCACCAAGAAATCAGATTGGGTCAATTTTAAACAGTGGTAAGTATATGTTTTGTACCTTCATGAGGTTAATTGGGGGTTTAAAAGAGGCTTAAAGGACCCCTTTAACTCTTTGAACATTACATTATTTATGCATCATGACAACTGGCAAACCTATGTGACAAATGAATGTGGAGATGGAAGTGGTTCAGTGAAGCCTGTATGCATGTATCACAGTTGCACCCCACTAGAGCCTGGCGCCAGTGGGTCCCATAGCTCCTGACCTGCAACTGGGAGATGGTCTCTCTGGGGAAATCACGACCCCATGCACATGTGGTCGCGACCCACTCTGGGGTCCCGACCCACAGTTTGAGAACCGTGGCTCTATAGTAATTAACATGATGGAAAAGTAACACTCAGATTAGAGACATTTCGAGAAATTCTAAGAGAGGAAGCGATTTATATGCTTTGCTTTAAAGCATGGTTGCCAACACTCCCTGGATATCAGGAAGACTCCCTGAAAACTGGGTGACACCCTAACTCCCTGAAGTATTGGGCAATATCCCTGAGCCTGTTCAAGAAAACATTGCTTTATGATGATAGTCATAAATAAAGTCATAAAGTCAGTGCATCTCCTATTTACAAATATCAGAATAAATATTGTTTATATACTGACAATTTAACAAACAATAAATACTGATGTTGCCATTTTATTGTGAAATAGCTCTCACAGGACACGCGCCGTTGGTTGCCCAAATTACACCATTTTTGTTCAACATCTTTATAGTCACATCTGATATCACAATCTCCCAGATATTTATTGGCATAAATTGGCAATCGAGCTTTAAAGTAACGGTAAATGGATGTCTGTAGCTGTGATTGCTGTGTTAGCAGACACCAGGTATTATTTAATTACTGGTATTTATATATGGCTGTTGCATTGGTGCTAAATGAAAACTGTTTAAGATACCTCCTCATTAATGTTCTGTGCAATTTAAACACCTTGGGGGAAATTTGGAGACGATTTGTTCATATGGACATTTTCAAAAGAGGTGCCTTTCCCAGGTGAAATGGGCCATCCCACTTACCATACAGTGTTTCCTAATGGGCAGCCGTATAAAACCATTTTCAAAAGGAAGCATGGATGTGTGATTTAAACATTGAGCACTACTATGACATAAAGGGCCTTTATGTGGCTGTGCGTCCATTTTGGTGTGTTAGGATCTGGCCTCCCTGTCATCAGAATGGAGTGCAGTTATTCAAGCTAAACCGCGCAAACCTCCTGTCACCTCCTGTCACAGGTGAGAGGGTATTTAGAACCAGATAAGTCTCATGTAGTTTCTTGGCTGCATAAATTAATGTGTGCCATTCACTTCCTGGCAACTGGCAACTTTCCAGGAACTTAATGGCTAATTGATTGGTAACATTTTTCAGACAAGTGTACACTGTGCTGTGTAAAATATCCTGTGTAAAATGTTTCCCCAGCAAGGAGCATACACATCCATTGTATGATTTTATCCATAAGTCATGAGTGCCTAAAGATCTGGATCTGGCCCTAAGACCTGATTATGGTTCACTAAAGATGAAGCAAATATAGTGAGAGCAAAAAAATGGCCATTATTAACTATAAGCAACTTACAAATGCAAGAGAAGAGTATGTTGCAACAGGAGAAATTGGCAAAAGTAGTCCCTCTGCATAAAACGCAAAAACCCTAATGTTCAATATAACATTAATGGCGTTAGGAGTCACCATTTCATGTGATTTAAAAGGTAGCTGGGCAATGTAACAAAGCTATGAGAAAGGCAAGTCAGAGGCTTGGTTGCATAGGGAGAGGAATTAGTAGCAGAAAGAGGGAAGTAGTAATGCCTCTCTATAGGNCATTGGTNCANCCTCACCTAGAATACTGTGTTCATTTCTGGAGGCCATATCTCCAGAAGGACATAAATACATTAGAGAAAGTGCAAAGAAGAGCCACCAAAATGGTACATGGTATCACCAACAAAAACTACAAAGAAAGACTAGAGAAACTAAATATGTNCAGCTTGGAGCAGAGAAGAGAGAGGGGTGATATGATAGCAGCTTTCACATATATCAAGGGATGTCACCAGGTGCAGGAGGGGGGCATTTTTTAAAGAAAGAACGCAAGGACATGCATATAAACTGGAGGGTGGTAGGTTCAGGGGAAATGTGCGAAAGAATTACTTCACTGAAAGGGTAGTTGATAAGTGGAATGGCCTCCCATCAGAAGTGGTGGAGGCTAATACTACAGAACAGTGTAAGCATGCTTGGGATAAATATAAGGGTATCCTGAGTCTCAAACAAAATAGCAAATAAAATTATGTTAATATAGTTTTAAATACACAATGGGGCAGACTGTATGGGCCATGTGGCTCTTATCTGTCGTCACTTTCTAAGTTTCTATGTTTATCAGTAGCAATTCTCAGAAACATTTTCCAGGTTTATTTTCAGAACGTTTCTCTCATCATGCTGCTCTTTTTTTATGCATTCATTTATTGAAAATACAAATTCAACAGCTTCTTTACAGGAGTCCACACATTTTTCCAAACATGGGGAACTTTCATTGATATACCACCATGTGAAACGCACATCCAGGTAGAAGGTCCTCCTATAACTTTAATGGAGGAATAAGGAATTCCATTTATCTTGCTTTGGATCAGATCCAGACTTACGAATGTAAATATACATGTGGTCAAAACCATGGTGCTTTACAGAGGGGGTAAATTTAATCAGTTGCAAATCGTATTAGATTTGAAAGATGATGTTTCCCAGTCCAAGTCTAATAACACAGTAACAGTTACATGGTGTGCAATAAGTAAAAGCAAAGTATTCTCTCTGCATGCAAAGAGTAACATTCATTTAATTTGGTTTTCCACATTGATCATTGTCTTGCCCAGGCATAACTTTAAGCTCACAAGTTCAAGTCTGGATGTGGTCTTTTGTGAGAGAGTTGTAATGTACATTCTTGAAGAATATTACTCATCTAATTGCAATCTTTTCACAAAAATCTTATGTTACATTATGATTTCACAATGATAAATGTAATTGACACGTACGTACATTATATGTCTATCTTTTTGCTTTAATAAAAATAGATTTAAAAATAAAGAATATTTTTAAGAGTTACTGTCACATTTTCCAAGCCCAGCCTGGTGAAGGACCCTTTCTTAGTTTTGCATCTTTAGTAGGGTTTAATAAGGACTTTGGGCACTACATTAGGTCGTGATGATAAGTGGCACACAGAGTGTTGAAAAACCTCAATACATTCAATATGTTCAGGACCGGAAATGTATATAATCTAAATTTATAAAAATAAATGCTTTACCAATTTATATAAAATCAGTGCCTCAAGTCCCGGGAGATTTGCAGACACTATGGGGATACCTGGAGAACTGGCCAAAATGAGTGAGTCTCCCGGGCAGAGGTAGATCACACTCTTTAGGCATTCTCTCTAATGTTCATAAAGAGTTTTGATTATATGTACATCTCCCTAATATTCCCCCTTGTGTGCCCGGTGTCTCTTACAACACTGTCCTACAATGACCACTATTCCGAAACAGATATGGTGCATAGAAGCACATAGATGCATTTTACTTTTTAACAATGTCTACTCAAAGAGAAACGCTAGAGTACATTTCAACCGTGAATTCTACCTTGATGCTTGAATAACATTTTTGTATTGTTTAACGTTGACCTTTATATTCAGTCAATGCAACACTTGTAAGCACATATGTTCCTTTCTGTTAAGATAAGAGAAGCAGACAGAGACATTAAGCCAAAGAAACTATGTATTACTCAAAATATATACTGCTAATGTAAGCAGTACTAACTGAAAGTGGAGCATAGTAAAAACAACGTGTTACTTGATAAAGTCTTTATATGTTTTATAAGTCTTAAGTATTTTTTGCTTGCTTTATTATGTACACAGATCAGAGGTCGAAGTGGAAATTTAGAAGTGGGGGTATGGACATTCAGAAGTGGTGGTATGAAAACACTGAATATAATGGAAGTCAATGGAGATTTTACATTTTTTCATTATAACAGTGAGAGAAGTGCCGGTATGTCATACCCCCGTATACCCCCCCACTTCGAGCCCTGACACAGATACTGATAAGTAATGGAAGGTTATAAAGATTTTCTGTACAGGTTACATTGTTCAGTTCTAATAATCATTCTAATGCTACAACAGCAATAATAGCAGAGGACAGAGTATAAATGTTTAATGATATTGGAGCATAAACTTGGCAAAAGTCTGGAAGTAGCATTTAAAATAAGTAAACAAGACCAACAAAATCTTTTTTTTTGTACTTGTTCCAATAATAAAGGCGTCCATTAATTAACTAGAGAAAAAACACAGGACGAGAGAATGAGATCAGAATTAGCTATTAGTAATATGTATTGCTTATTAGCGATCCATGCAATCAGAAAAATGCCCCCTTAAAGTAATGAGAATAAACAAGATGAACACATAGGACTCTCAACCTGCATTTAAATCTGGTCTTTTATGTATGCATAGTGAACAGTGAAACACAAAACATGTCTGTTTTCCCAGTCAAGGGTTCGTAAAGTCTGGATCTGTGTGTGTAAATTTATTGACGATACGAACTCCCAGGACAAAGATAAACAACGGGTGTTCCACAGTACTGCAAACATCTAAGGCAAGGATCAGCAACCTTGTGCTATCTGTGCAACCAATCAGATTCAAGCTCACATTCTCCAGTACATAAAATGAAACTGAGAGATTATATCTGATTGGTTGCTATGGACAACATCCTCTCTTCTCAATCTCACTGCAATCTCCCTGCATAGTAAATTTAGGCCCTAGTGAAAAACAGATGCCAGTTGTGTGTTTATACACACACTCACGCACAAACACACACACACACACACGCACAAACACACACACATACATACACACATGTAAAAGAACCAACAAAGGAATAAATATTGTTAATCAGTACACAAAATTCTTTTGAAATCCATAAACAAATATAGAAAGATTTAGCAAAATAATGTACCTCACTAATATTGCAGTTTACATGAGCCAGGATCCATGACCCTGCTTCTTGCTTTTTCTGATTGATCTGTTGTCAGCTGCCTTCTATAAGGAGTTTAAACGTTTTTCATGTGAGAAAAAAATAGCTTCACACGTGTAGGTTGAACCAAACGTTAAAAGCATTGCTAAAGCTATTTTCTTTGGGCAGCTAAATTGTTCTGTGAGAGAAGCCCAGCATTTTAGAATTGCAGCGCCTTGATTGTCACAATNCTCAGTCCAAGCTATTTCTTAATTGGGTAAATGCAGTCACCCTACATCCGAACTTTCTATCAACTGCATCTTAACACACATTCACTGAAACACGTGCCAATCCAAGAGGTAATAAATGTAATGAAATCATGAATCAGGAAATCCTCACATCTTTCTAAGAAATCCTTTATCATCTTTATCACTTATCCATGTACCTCAGCATTTCATTAATTATCCTCTTAGAAGGAGTAGATAATTGATCTTCAGAAATCCATGATAAGCACATAAGAATACGTTCAGTTCTGCAGTAAACATTTTCCAGATTTTATACAGATCAAGAAAGCGGGTTGTCCTGCTTCTTGAAGATAAACACTCTAATAGTTAAGTGAGTAATGATAAATGTAAAAACATGAACTTACACAGCCATCCACAGTCTGTCGGCTCTAGGAAATCCTGATCTTCATTTACTAAAACTTTCATTTCTTTATAATTGCTTCTTCAATCAACCATCTAACATTGTTATGAAGTGATATATCATTATATTTGTCTAAAGCTGGGCATACACTATAAGATAAATTGTTCCAATCGAAAGATTTTTAAAGATTGGGTAAAACCATGNTGTATTGCAGAGGAGGTAAAATGAATGTCAGTGTTTGCATGCAGGGAGAATACTATATTTTTGCATTTGCAAACAGACCCTGACCAGTGTTACTGGACCTGCCGTGCCGGCTTTCATGAATGGAAAAAAAAAATATATTAGTTAAATAAAAAAAAAAACACACACTTTTATTATTTTTACTTTAGGACATTACCTGCCTCGGTCCCTCTGCGCTAAGCCTGCACCATGGGCCTGATTCAGGCCTGCAGACGGGAAGATTCGCCGATCTGCGCATGCGCAGATCGGCTCTGAATGGCACGGAGCCGGGCGCAAAGCGCCCTTGAAAAGTCCAGATGCCAATAAAGATTTCCTAAGGTACTAGCAAAATATGTATAGATAAACTGGGTGCAGATGTAGAACCAGTATAATCAGTATCCAGAGAGTGCACTGGTGGAATAGCCTAGCTCGATGCTAGCCTGTGAATGTGTATGGCGTTGGGATGCTCAGGTGAAGTAGAATTGGTAGCTATGTATCTATAAACCAGGCAATGTCAGACAGTGAGATATAATACAAAAGGAAACTGTACACACAATGATCCATGTGAGAACTCCATGNAGGATTGCAGGGATATAGCAGCGTTTACACTGCTGTGACTTCTTGTGGATCTGCGGTCCGCGCAAAATCCCCCCAAGCCTAGCCCTCACTGTATCATTTAAATCTTAACTCCCACCCACATTTACCCAGTAAATGTTATTTTAAGTTTTTTTTCTTTTTTTATAATCTCTTTATTTTTGGTATAACAACACGACACATAAAATAATGTTTTACGCAATGGTCAGTACAGTGAAGAACAGAATAGGGGAGAGCATCCCCAGCAATGAAGAACATACGGAGAGTATAAAGACAGTTAGATTGCTAGCAAAAGTATNATTCAAATAAAGAAGGCGTGGGGGTAAAAATGTTAATCTAAGTTTAAAAAATACTATAGGTAGATACATGATTTTACATAGTTTTTTTTATAGATTTTTCAAAATGGCAGTATAGTAGCAGTACACCTCTACTACATACTGGTATTGCATTAATTGCACGCATTAAAAAAACATTAGGTGCTAGTAAAATGTAGAGACAGCAACGGTAGAAGCCACAGCCTTTGCTGGAAAGGACATGTCCTGCTTGTGCAATCTGTTTGTGCTTAAACCACTGGATCAGCCCAAAGGTCTACACCAGGAGAACTCACGAGATATACAGGAAGAATGGTCTCAGAGAACACTGGCGTAATCTAGACAGAATAACCATGTGAATGTCATACTCTGGCTGATGTAATAGAGCACAGCAATGGACAGCAGCACATGACATGATCTGTATTGAAAGACCCTTAAGCTGGCCACACATTAGACAATTATTGGGCCAATTTCATGATTATCGAGAAAATAGGCTAAAAATCGTTCTAGTTAAATTTTTTTTTTTTTAAATAACGTGATAGAATGCAAGAAAATGATGTGGCGCAATTATCTGATCAATCTGGATTGTTAATCGTGCCCTGGCTCCATTTTTTCATGAGTGCATTGTGTTCTGTGACTTCCAAATTATTCTTCTATGGTATATGGAGCCGATAATGGGCTGGTTTTTCACGTATCGCTCCAAACACACTGGAGCGATAATTGTTCTAATGAGTNCCAAGCTTTAGTTAATTTGTATAACTGGATAGAGCATGTTTTTAGTACTGACCATAGGCATCAGAACAGGAGGGGCAAAAGGGCAAAGCACTCCTACCCCAAAACCCTTTTTTGTTGTTGTTGCTGTTGTTGTTTTTACTTCAAAATCAGCCTTTGGCTAAACACAATCTCTTTAAAAAGCAACTTCTAATTATGTTTCTATCTATGAAAAAAACAAACGTTTATACAATTAAAATATGTAAAAATAAAAAAAGTCAACGTCTATATTTAAAATGAAAAATATCTATCATTCTTATATTTCATTTGCATGAATCACTAGAACGTGTTATTATCAATAAGTTCATTTTTGCTTCATTGCTTATGAAATATGGTCCATTATGCTAAAGCATTTTCTGAGAATTTTCTTCTGATTCAGAGAAATGGAATGGGATTGGAACTGAATAATATTTTGTTTCTTTATTAAGCAACATGGAAATCAAACACAAAGGATACAATTCACTTAAGTGCATGACATTACTTTCCACTGCAATGCAGATACAGTATTTGCCATTTACAGTAATTTATGATATGTTACACAGAAGTAACCACAGCTCTCGCCAAACCATAATAAGTCAATTTTACTGCCTTGGTTGAGATAAAACACTTGTGTCCCCTTCTTGGTTGTACTAATAGCAGGTTTTGCTATCCATGGGGGACAGAGACTATCAAGGTATGTAATGCTCTCATTGGGGTGTCATGGAATGTTTTTTCCGACATGGTGGCACATTACTACTGTTACTTAGAAGTAAAATTTTACCTCCTGTATAGGAGCTACACACAATTTGGGAAATTATTTTGTCTTAGGAGAGCCTTGAAAAATTATATAGATCTAAGGATGCCTCGACTGAGAAAGTTTGGGAACCACTGTTTTAGTCCAATAACTGACATACCATCAAAAATCAGTAATTTCTTTGAATACCTGGGTTGCCAGACATTCACTGGTTTTTTGTGGTAATCTGAGTGGTGCCTTCAATCTGGGTAAAAAGCAGGGTTACTCCTGGGTAATTCCCAGGTCACCTGTACTCTAAATAGTCCCTACTCAGGTTGAAAAATAGTTGAAAGGATGATTAAGGCATGTGAATCATGACTTAAAGCCAATCACAGCTCTTGTGATTTTGAATCACTGTTTTTACTTCAACACGGGTGGTAATCTGAATGGAGCTGACTGTGGAATTACAGGAAAATCCAGGAAACTTTCTGGATTAGTACTGTAATCTGAACAGGGGTAAAAGTTTTGCACCCCGCAAAAACCCAGGTTTTGGAGATCATTCGCTCTTCAGGGAGTCTCCCTGATATTCAGGGTGAGATGGCAACTATGTTTTAAACAATACTTAATGTAGACCCTATTTTAGCCTCTCAATTTAGTTTTAGATTTATCATATCCTTTGATTTATCACAGGCCTATTGTAAACACGTGGAAAAGGTAGTAGAGATTAACACAGTTAATGGCAGGGTTGCCTACTTTTGCAAATGGATTTCAGGGAGATTGTAACAAGCGCTGCACAAAAGGGGTGTAACTTGTGCCACCAAAGGGGTGTGTCCTGTGGATAGCTCCACCCATGGGTGTGTCTAGCTCTGCCATAAGAACTATTTCACAATAAAAACAGCAGCATCAGTATTTATTATTTCTTAAATTGTCAGTAAATAATCACTGTCACTATTTATTGTGAATAGGTGTAAATAGGAGAACCAGTAACCTCATTATCTTTATAGAAATAGGACACAATGTGTGATTTCTATCATCATAACACAATGTGTGATTTCTATCATCATAACACAATGTCTTCTTCACCTGAATGAGCATCAGGGAGATTATCCAGCACTTCAGGGAGTCAGGGAGATCACCCACTTTTCAGGGAGTCTCCCTGATATTCAGGGAGAGTTGGCAACCATGGTTAATGGCAGGCAATTCTACTTATCAACTATATTTTCTGTGATGTCATTTCAAGTCCTGTTATACATTTGAAAGCTACTATCATACTACACATTCTCAATTCTCCCATCCAAGCTAATTGTTTAGTTCCTGTATTCTTACTTTGAATGTTTCTTTACACATGCCATGCACCATTTCAGTTGGCCTTCTTTGCACAGTCCCTTATGAATTTATGTCACCTGGAGATACGGCCTTCAGAACTGTAACAGCTTGGGAAAGTCACAGCTTATAAACAGAGCCTGTGACTGTCATATCAGTTATTAGCACAGAGAGGTCTAGCATGGACGATTGTAATAGGATTTTTTTATATTCAAGCATTGGCTGGATTGCAAGCTTAGAAGAGATGACCATTACAATCCAAAGACAGAATTAAGTGGTGTTTATTATTGCATTTATTTATTGCATTTATTTCAGATTTAATTAGTTATTTATTATTTTCTTTAGATGGGACTGCAAATTATTTATACTGGGGGCAGTACATGCCGCAACGGGCCCGGTTGTCAGGGCAAGCTGGCGCTTGTCCCACCATGCTGCAGTGTCATGGCGGCCCAGACTTGCTGCATCATATAATAATACTACAGAATGTGGTTATTTTACTGTTTCTACAAAATGAGTCTACCTAAAATCAAGCACTTTTGTTTTTGCGTGTTATGTGTGAGTCCTTTCTCTGTTTATACTAACTCATAAATCTTAATGATCACTGGATCCTGGATGTTTCTGTTTGGTGCTTTGTAAGATCTAAGCTTACTTCTTTTTGAGTTGGCTCTTGCTCTTTTCTGGAGTGATGTAATTTGTTCAAGTGGACTCATGGCAGTTTATGATGAATATAACAAATAATAATAATATTATTATTATTATTAATAATAATAATAATAATAATAATAATAATAATACAATAACAATAATAATAATAATTGTTATTGTTATTATACCCCAATTTAAACACATAGGGCTACATATACCCAGCCATGATAACATGGATTTTATCAAATAAAAGCCATTTTTATAAGTGTGGCATAGTTAGAAACCCGGTCAATTCCAACCTTATTGTTTATATTGTCTATCAAGGTTTACATTTCATAATAGGAAACCAGTCCTGCAAAATATCTGTGCAACAATCGACCACAAGGTGGCCCAAGTGAGCAGCTTCAACACAGTACAGTAAAACAGGTTTTCAGTTCATCTCATATATACATTTAGTAGTAAACATAGTTGTTAATGCAAAGAGGTAAATAAAAAAACTTTAACCACTGTTTCACAAAAAAACAATTACATTTATTAATAATATTTAAAACTATTCTTAAATGGGTTTCACAATGTTGTAATAGAGTTGAAGCACAAAAACAGAATGTACAAATAATATACTTACTTTATTGATCTCCTCGAGACTATTACAAGCTGAAGATGCAATGTACGTCTCCGATAAATATTAAAGTCCAGAGACTTTAGAGTGCTGTAAATAGAGAGCTCATCAATGAAAACACAACTATGCTGAGAGCCCAGACACTGTTGGATAACAATTACTGATAACAAGCAGCAGAGTGTTAAACTTGATGTTAAAGTCAACTTAGTTATCACTGCAATGAAATCACAGCTAAATCCCTTTATTTGAAGTAGAAACCAAACACTTAGTGGCTTCTGCAGGTGTTAAAACACATTATGAAAGAACACTACAACAATGTTAAATTTGCTAACACGCGATACCTTGATTAATGGGAAATGCTGGCAACCTGGGTCTTCAGCAATCTGGGTGATCGTCTATCAGCTATGCTTGGTATAGGTGCACTAAAAAAAAAAGAAATGAGAATGACATAAAAAAGTATGCAGAATATATAGTCAAATTAAAATTTATGGAGCACGTAATTTATAGGAACACTAACATTAAAACCTCATGTCTAAGTCATTAACCACTAACTTCCAATAAATTAAGAGGAGCAGTCAGTAGTGACAGTGGAGCGGATCCAGAATAGCCAAACACAGGACTTTTGTGAAAACCGAATTGCCATATGAACAGGAGAAGACCACTTTCCCAGCCGCCAAAACATTTTACCTTTACTGAGGAGTGGTTCCTACAGATCCAGATCTGTAAAGGTCTTACATAAAGGTCAAATCTGTACTCTATCTCATGTAGGTTTTCCGCACCAAGGGTCTGGATTCAGTCCCAAGACAGTATGCAAGAAAAGTAACAACAAATATTTTGCTAATATTTAGCTTACCTGTTTAGCAACTAATTAATTAATACTTTGTTCAGGATGTAATAAAATAAAACTGATGGAAGATATCTTGCTCTTGTCAAACAGTGCTCTAAGGACCGGATCCAGAGTTTTTGCTGCATGCAGGCAGTGTCCACAGACTAGATGGCATGCAAGGAAAGGGACATCCTTTTTCCCAAGCATTTAGGAACCGGGTGCAGAGTGCAGAGGTTTCATTTATTTGTTTTATAATCATTAAAGAAGACAATAGTAAGGTGATTGGTGTTACTATGCTCAGCTAAAAAATTATGTGAATGAGTTTTTTAAATGCCGGGTTTTCCAAATCAAACAATCTATTGCTATATTATGCTGGCTTTTTTAACAATGAAATTTAGGTTTCAAGAAAATGTAAACAATAAATAGATAAAAAAAAAGCAGCAAAACCGATTTTAAAACAAATATGAGATGGTATAAGTGCAGGATGGAAGTACAGCATGCATCCCTCGAAACTCCTAACTGTCTAAAGTAAATCATCTTTGGTTATTTCAGCCCTTACAATCCAGTGCGTGCCGAAGGTTTAAGGTAGGGTCCTGGCTGCGGATTCTACCCTGTGTGGGGAGAGTAATCTCACACATATTAAGTAAGAAAAATTTATAATAACAATTATTATTATTAGTAGTAGTAGTAGTAGTTGTAGTAAATAGCAGTAGTCAATAAAAAGTTATACATAACAGTGTAATAAACACATCTCAATAAATATGTTACTGGTTAAGAGAGGACACAAGAATAGTGGCAAAGTGACAGAGGCAGAGGAGAAAACATGACAATAAGGACACTGCCCATCAGACCTTACAATCAAGGACAGAGGACAAACATAAGTGACATGATTCAGTAGAGTGGGAAGCAATATTGGTACAGTAGATTAGGTGGATAAATGCTGAGTATTTGAAAAGAAATGGGCCTTGAGATCCTGCTATAAACTTTGAAGCAGTGACTTCTGTAGACATATTGACATAGTGTACAGTCAAATGTTAGGAATCAAGCGAGAATAATGAGACATGCATCAGTTTTAAAGATGCTTTGGCATTTGCAGAGATGGGAGTATGGAAGGCCAAAAAAGGATTAGATTGCAATAATCTAGTTGAATGGTAAATGCTTAAATGAGTATTTATTGNCAGAATGGGTTCCTTCTCAAAATGTTTCAAAGGTGAAAAAGGCAGAAGTTTGACATTTCTTTAATGTGGGATTTGAAAGACAGTGAATCACAATAATTCATAAGAAACAGACTTGGGAAACNGAGTTTAGAATAACTTTGCAAAATAAATTGATTTGGGAAATGGTGAAAATCAGGAGAGTGAATATATTGGGGTGGAATTCAATTGTGGTTTGTGATGCATTAAGCCACAATTTCTTTAAAAACTAATTATAAGACTGATCCAGAGGAACTGTAAAAGCAAAA
>JABWIB010010551.1:5197-17113 GCA_016617825.1 Platyplectrum ornatum | reverse complement strand
AAGGCTGTATGTAGGAAATATATTTTGATATAAAATCACAAAGTATTAGATGTATTCATGTAATATAAATTATGTAATAATAATNATTACGTNATTTTATTTACGTAAAACNNAATTTANTATGTAAATTATTTAGTAATATTACATGTAATACATTAAAGAGCACCTGTCCAAAGGAAATAATAACAATAATATTGCTATAGATTTGCAGTATGAGACCANAAAGACGTTTCTTGCCTTCCTATGACCAATTGGAGAATGCTGTAAGTGTATGGTAATGTTTGAACACATTCAAAATATTGATGACAAATGTACCTGAAGAGCATCCAACACTATACCATCTGTAATAATTNTACAGCTTCATACAAACCACAACACAATTAATATTACGTTTAAATGACATTGTTGTAANTTGGCATACAAAAAAAACCCCTTGAGCATGGACCACAGTATCAGCCCTCTCTGCTTGGTTGGAGCAGCGTCTAAGACGGCATTAACCTACTCTTACTAAGACGCTTGGGTCGGCTGTGACGTGCTGCCTTCCAAATACATGAATCACATACACTGCTAATGCCATCTCCTGCATTGTCTGCCATTACAGGACACACAAAGGAATGTACTTTATCCCAGTCATGAGAACTGTTTCAAGACTTCACGTTTCCTACAGCTTGTGTCCTCATCCGCTCAGGAGGTTCAGAAGGTGACTGCCAATCCTGATAGAGCGTAATACCTCAGCTCTTGNCCATTATTTCCAGCTTACATGATAAGAAGCTGTTATTCAATTGTGTCATCCAGATTTTCCACAACACAACACAGATAAGTAGCTTCCAAACACTTCTAAAAACAACAATCTAGCTACAACAAAAAATAATGTATGTACCGTGTTTCCCTGATAATAAGACCTACACCTAAAATAAGACATAAGATTTTTGGAAAACCGTCCAAATGAATCCCTACCATGAAAATAAGCCCTACCCAAGAATAAGCCTTAGTGAATTCTCCATGACTGGGGGTCATGATGGGTATAAAAGCAGGATCGGGGGGCATGATGGGGATAAAAGCANGACTGATTATATAAATCTCTGTCAATGTTAATTAAAATAAGACCTATGGTGTTTTTTTGACAAAAAAAATAAGACAGTGTCTTATTATCGGGGAAACGCGGTACNTACGTTTTTGGAAAGTCATTTTTGACCTCACANTTGCGCTTATGACCTTTTAAAACTAAGGCCCAAAGACTACACTAAAACAAATGACTAGGATGGCTGACTCANGTAACAGATAGACTGTAATGTTCTATATAAAGATATTTAAATAAACATTTTTCCCATGTAGCTACTTGGCAGCAGGAAGGCGAATGTACACCTGTAAGGCTCTTCTCATGCAGATGGCATTCAGCGCTGCCTGTAAGTAAGAATAAAGTCATAATGACCAGCCATCAAGGGCTATAAGCAGCTGGCGGGGTGGGAGCAATAAACCATTTGTGTACAATTATCACAGTTAGTGCCGTTTTGCCAGTATTTGGGGATTATACTGTAGGAATATTACAGCTTATTTTGCGATCGCAGCAGTAAATGCCAATTCTCCTTTTGAAGTCTTTGATGCACTTTCCATGTGAATATAATGTATAACTTTCACAAGGTGTAGGGTTATATCTTATACCGTTTCATGGATGGTAGACTGTGTACTTAACTAAACACCCAGATGCAAAATGAAAGGTCTTTCGCATAGTGTTCCGAGGACAAGGTCATTTAAATGACATACGTAGTGTGCAGAGAACATGAGCTAAGCAGGCGCTCACACAGTCTTTCCTCCCTTCTCCAGGGGGATTTACAGACTTTGATATGGAGGTGTGCGATGATCTTGCTGGGTTGTGGTGTTTGGTTTTCATAAATACAGGTTTTTATGAGGCAGATGGTGATCCTATTTTATTTTACAAATATTTGATGGTTTATTCAGCTGAGCCACAAATACTCATTCCGAAGACTCGATACCCCTGAATACCCACTATGAACGAAGATGGTCCAACTGAATGCACAGCTCTGACCCTTATCCAAATTCTTACCCTTCCAGTACCCTAACCTCCCTTACCTGTCCCACAGCCTAAAACCTGTCTAAACATGTTCATGTGATGGTTCCAGTAATACATAGCATGAAATAAATCATATGAAAGCTGCAACTGCACCCAATGAAATGTAAAAAAAAAGGTCAGAATTTCCAACAGTGTAGGTGGCCAATGTCACACCTACATGTGTTCCTGTGTCAATGATAACAGCTACACAGAAGAAGTATAGCAATTTGGCAAACATATGATGATACAATCCATTATACATCAAGGGGTCTTATGTATACAAGGTACCCTCAGACTTAATATAAAAATACAAAACAATTGAAATAAAAAAAACTAACTAACTAACTAACTAACTATATATATATATATATATATATATATATATATATATAAAATAAAAATCAAGACATGTATAAATGCCCTCTGGTATTGATGAACTGGGTAAACAATGGTGGACTGAGTGTAATGATTCCATCTTTTTACCATGTATTTTCAAGTCAATCTGGCACATTGAGAACATATCAGATTGATTTTCAGCCAGGAGGGCCCAAACCCTGGCTGTAGGGGTGCTAACCATGGCTGATGAGCCATATCTGGGCAGTAACAACGGAAATCTTGGCAGGTTATTTCTTTTTCTGCTGCAGTAATGCACTGGAAGTATGAACATTTAAGTACTGAGTGCTACTTACTTGGCATTTAGCTCCACTTTCTCTGTGTCCCACTGACTCTGCATTTGGATCATTTGTCGTACTTTGTCACAGAGCTGCTGTTCCAGACGGGCTGTGTGCAGGGATGCCCCAGCTGCGTTTTGGGAGAGGCGAAGGTTGGAGTCCAAATTCAGACAGGCTGTGTGCATGCGCCGCGAGCTGCGGGAGATTTCTGTCTTCATCTCAGCAAGACCCCTACATCAGAAGATGAAGTTAGCGCTATGTAAGGATTCCTGTCCGCTTGGTAGTGTGATATCACTGTATAATGAAGAATTAAGCAACATATAGCAGCAATCTAATTGCATTTTTCACTGGTTAGTACTGGCTGTTAATATATTTTGCAGGTGTTTTCTTGTGTCCCTGGTTTGTTTATTTTGTTTTTTAATAAATTTGGCTTTTGTGAAACAAAGTTTTTCGGCTTTATTTTACAAAGTATTTTAATATTTCAGCGGTACAGACAGATATATGACATATGGCAAGAAAATAGAAATCACATATCATGTACACATACAGTTTTATCTGTATATGTACAGTACATGGGCATGTGTATCCTTTCACATTAGTCAAATACATTAAATTGTCGAGCTGCATCTCCCTCATACATATAAACACATGTAATCGCATAATTAACTTGTCATCTAACCTTAGAATATGTTCAAATACAGGGATGAGGTTAACTCTGTTACAGCGTTGTGTTTGGAGTGAGGCCTAAATAATAAGAATACTCTAACCAGGTGTAGAGGGGTAGCCTCTTCTCGCAATCTTTCATGATCAAGTGAGGCATTACCCATTCTAAGCCCATCTCCAAGTAATGGGGAGATGTGGAGTAAGCCAAGTACAGGACAAGAACGCTTGTGCCTCTGGTCTTTAATGAATCAGTGGAAGTCGAGTATTATTGATTGCTCAGTTGCCTCTAACTATTCAGGCCAGCGAGCAATTGTCAGTGGTTGCATGGAGGACTAAAGCGCACAATTAAGTTAAGGTAGGTAGGTAGGTTACACTTCTAGACCTTTGTCATTTCTGACAGAGAGGGGAGTGACAGGAGAGTTCATTCCCGTCTGCCTCACAATACAGTACAGCTGTGAGGGAAGGAGGATCAGGTCCTATGTGTCATATTCACTCAATTCTGGCACAGGCAATTACCCTATTGACTTTAGCTCATGCATGCTTCCCCACTGGACAAAGGCGGCCTGTGTACGGGATCCTGTACCCGGTCCTTTTTTAGTATCTTGTGGAAGTGTAAGTGCATTGGTGTCTTACCACACAATTGCTCACAATGTCCCATGACTCTTACCTCTCTGCCATAGTTTTTAATTCAAGGAATTGACTGCTGACATTTGCTGTCTGTCGACACAGGGTCAGGATGCTGAACTGTTCACTCTTTAGATATGAGGTATAATTCTGTAATGACAAATATTATACAGCAGGTGTAAGCTCACAATCCTACAGATGATGTGTGGGCATGTTGTACAATAACACACTTATAATTTACTATCGAAATTAGTGAAACCCCCCCTCCAGATAAGAGTGGTGTATAATAATAATGTCATATAGAATAATATATATTATAATAATAATGTAATATAGAACAGGAGTTCTCAATCAGTGGTATAGAGTAGTTTAGACAGATGTGGGTGAAGAAGAGGTCTGTGGCGTTTGACCTTAGTTCCTAATAGGGTAATGGTGCTAATGCTATGCTGTAGTAAAGTTACATTTAATGTATCAGTCCCAACCTTCCCTAATGCATTGCATCCATTGGTTTCTATTATTTCAAGTTTGGATTTACAATTTTTGAACGCACAGAATTGGAGCTACATTGTATCATTGACATTATTTGCTCCAATGCTTCAATGTCACCCAACCTCTATTGAACTCCAGCTTTGAAAATGGAAATCATTAATCCTAAATTACACAATGGTTCCATTTAAAAATAATAATACTCTGTATTGGCCTTAGACCAAGATCCATTAATATAGGCATCACCAACACTCACAGCATTAGCAGACTTATAGGCTACAGAAGTAGGATTATAGTGGTACAAATAATAATCTAAATAATAAATATATCTTCTGGTAAAGATTCATCATGCTTATGAGACATTACATTGGTTGGAATCAGTGGCAGGGATATGTGGAGGAGGCTGTCGGAAATATGAAATGACAATGAAAGGCGTTACCTCTCTCTCTATCCTCCACTCGGACTCTCTACGCTCCAGGTCCTCTCTTGTTCTTTGGAGTTCAGAGGTCAGGTGTTTCAGGTCCTCATTCAGTTTGTTGTTAGATATCTGTAAGTGGTCCATCTGCTCCCGCAGAGTCATGTTCACATCTGCAAGGCTGCTGCTCCTGGAGGGAGATAGGAAGACTTTATGTCGCTGATTAGTAAATGTCATGCTTGATGTGCTATTAGCAGGACCAGGGTGATATAAAAAGATATAATGGGATTAATCTGCCCGCCATGCCACCTTACCTGCCCATTAAATATTTCCTATATATATATTTCCATAACTAATTTAAAAACAATTACATGGAAGTGTGTAGTTATTCTATAGGTCACCAGTGCTTGTCATAACCATATTTTCTTCAGTTGACATTAAAGGGGCCTCTAAGGTTTAAAATAGATCCTTTACATTTATGTTTACTGCATATTAAAAATCCTCATTCTATGGCTAATTAATATTATTAATATTATTACAACAATGTCACACTGGCATGATCATTGTGTGACCAATAGCATGTGGAACAGCTCAGTCGCTTGACCCTCTCACTAGATACAAGGGGTTCTGGGTCCAGTGGGCTTCTGTAGGTTACAGCTATTTCACTTATGCTAATTAGTAATAATAATTAGTAATATTCCAGCTACTGTAAAGTTCTGTCCCATTCCCAGGAAGAGATCCAGGTGCTGCTGTAAAGCGCAGTGCTGTGTATGTGCATTTATACCTCTGTTGTTCCTGCTCCAGTCGTGTTAGGGTGTTCTTCAGTTCTGCACTGTGGTCTAGGTCAATCCTATGCAAAGTAGTTTCTGCCGAATCCAGCCGTGCCTGTAACTTATAATCAAACAGGGAAAGCCCTAGGTCAGCACCTTCATAGGGTAATGGTTATCACAGGAATGCATGTGAGCTGTATGTGTATACTATTTTACTGTTATTCATCAATGTGGATGCAGTTTAGTTGTGAATGTAAGCAGTAAGTAGGAACTTTATCCAGGGAACAATTTGTTCCATATCTCAGTAACTGCATAGCACAGACTGCAGTGAATGTGGAAGGTTTAGAGCAATGGTTATAAAGCTGGGCACACTCTAGTACTAAGTGTAATTCTAGTGTAATTGGCGCCGATAAACCGGGTGATTTTGCCCTGGGAAAACCACCCCGCTATGGGCACCATTCACTAAACGATGACCGTTCTAGTAACAGTGCCGACCAACTCTTCCCTTCCTTCTGCTAAAGCCTGTAGCGGAGCTTGGTATATACCCAGGTAAGTTCTCTTATGAATGACAGGAATCCCAACCATCTGAATGGACGGTGTGTCTGTCAATCTTAATAGAACTTCCTCTCCCGTTGTATACTCACCTTCTCCGGTGGCTGGATGTCCCACGCTGCGGCTCAGGTGAGTATCATTGAAAAGATAAATGCTGGGGCACCGATATCAATCCAGAATTCAGATTGATTATCAATTATAGCTTTTTCATAGCTACTTTTTTGCTGATGACAAAGGTTGCACTTACATGGTAACACGGTAACTCTGTGTGGTTATTTCTTGTTGGTAATTGAGGCTAAAATAAATATTCATGCTAAGAAAATATAAAAACTATGGCAAGGGAGATAATCAAGCTATGAATAAATAAAAGCAGCACGGTATAAAATTCACAATCTAATTAAAGGTGGAAAATCCCTTTAAAGACGTTTCTGTGGTATTATGTCATAGTAAGCGCTGTGGTATGTCTTCCTGTCACACACTGCAGCTTGAGCATTCTTTATAGACACAGGGCTGAGCACCTGTAGCATTCACACACAGCAGACACAATACAGGAGGCCGCATTAATATGTGTCTACCACAACCACAGCCGCTCCATGGAATGGCTGGGGCATGAGTTAAGCAAGACATCCCTGCAGCTGGCGGACATGTAAATGCCATAGTAAACATTGCTTGTAACTTAGTTATTGACCGACCAATTCAGACTTGTTTAGCACAATAGTTCTCACATTCTTAGCATTCCGAAAAAATAAGCTCAATGTTACATGTCATTGATACAATATTTTCCTCTGCCTCACTTGTGTCAGCTGATTTTATGAATGACAATGGTGCCTTGATAACAGTGCCCTCATTACACATTAAGATATATGAGCCTACATTTACTAAGCAGGGGGATTGCAGGGAGACTGAAAAGTGGGGATGTTGCCCATAGCAGCCAATCAGATTTGAGCTCACAGTTTCATTTTACATACTGGAGGATGTGAGCTTGAATCTGATTTGTTGCTATGGGCAACATCCCCCCTTTTCAACAGGGAAGAAGGGTATCACATTTAAATAACCTGAACTGTGGGAAGGGCTCTATTGATTGACATATTTAATATATAGTTGTACCGTTGTCCATGTGCCAGGTGACCTGGTAGACTATAGATACACTTACAGACAACTTCTGCTGCTCATTGTCAGAGGTCTTCTCTTCAAGCTCTTGTTCCAGCTGGGCACATTTGCTCTTATAGAGTAAGACCTGAAAACAGACACAGGGTGAACATCAGAGATAGATTTGGAGCGGAAAATGTGACAGTACAAAAATCAAAGGCATAAACCCCAATTCATCAAATAATACTGTGGGTTATCTATAGAAATACTGATTATTATTAAAGTCAGTGTTGTCCTTATTTCAGATAGAATGGCAGAACCTGTTTCCAGTGTTTATACACCGTGTCTTTGACACTTTATCTGCCCAGATCCTGCTTAGTTGCTGCTCTAATGGGCTGCTCACATGTGGAGATTGCTATTACAATGTGATGTTATATTCTGCTATCTGTGTATGTCCTTTTCATTATATCTCTTCTATATGTTTATATATTACCCGTCTATCACTTTGTATTGTGATGCTATATATGCACTTTTGTATTTTAAAACACATGTTTGGATTTTCTCTATTGCTCAAATAATGAGAATAAAACCAGTGATTCATTTCACAGTTATTGAACATGTCCTAATAGCCATTGCATTTTTATTTCAAGCTCTACTTAAATTACCAAGCTCTTACACTGGGTACACACTTATTTATTAAATGAACAGGTTTGTATATAGTGCCAGCAGGTTAAATAGCACTTTAAAATATTACAACTTTTGTTGAGCCACATAAACAATAAATATAGTTTTCTGAATCCGGAAACCTTCACAGTAACAAGAGGTAAATATATACACTGAATGTCCATTACTGGAACCTTAGCTCACCTTAGCCTGCAATTTCTGTACTAGCTGCGCCTGCCGCTGCTGTCCCTCCTGATAGGCGGCCAGCTTGTGCTTGTACGCCATCTCTTCCTGGGACCGCCGCTTCAGCTCTAACACCGCGTCACTCTCTTCGTACCTCAGCATCTGGGACTGTTCCAACTGTAAGAAAACATGTTGCATGATCAATGGGTGTAAAGCTATAGCAAGAGCAGGTGGAGGTCAGACCCTATGTTACAATTTCTATACTGGCAACCCCATAAAATAGGACAATGGACTGGATCTAGACTTACATACTATTGGACTTGGGCAAACCATTTTGGATTGCAGGGGAGGTAAATTTCATTAGTTACATACAGTATTAAAGTTAAGATATGATGTGTCCTAGCTCAAGTCTAATAAGAGTGTAACAGTAACACTGGTCAGTATCTGTGTGCAACAATAAAGTATTCTCCCTGCATGCAAACACTAACATTCATTTTACCTCCCCTGCAATTCAACATGGTTTTGTCCACTCGTATCTTTATGCTTGTAAGTTCAACAGTACATAAGTCTGGATCCTGTCCAATAACACATTTGCCAAGGATGCAGATGACATTGCAGTTGATTGTCAAGAAAAAAGTATCCAAAAAAAACTCCCCACTTCTGCCCGTGAACCTGCTCTCTCCACTGCGATATCCCCATCTTTTCCTCTGTTGCTCAGATAGCCCTATCTGCACTCTAAGGGCTAGGTTTACTAAACTGTGGGATGGGAAAATTGGAGATATTACCCATAGCAATAAATGTAATTCTGGCTGACATTTTTAGTATGTAAAAGGAGACTAACAGCTAATATCTGTTTGGTTGCTATGAGCAACATCTCTACTTTTCCATTCCCGCAGTTTAGTAAATATAGGCTTACATGTCACTATAATGTAGTGCACCCGTGTAGTTGAACATTGGGCACATACACAAAGGATTTCTGCAGGTCATACCATGGCTTGGGTCTTCAATATTTTGCACGGATATATTTGGTGTATATACAAGATTTACACCAATAGTCCTCTTTATTACATTCTCTGCCACTGAATGAGGCTGTTACAGTGACTGCTCTGTTCTGATATAAATACATACTTTTATATATAGTGACTCATATCCTAAGCCCTGTAAAGGTATTAATTAAAAATATGCCCACAAAAACAACCTGCACACTGTACACAGAGCATGCTATGCCATCATACCAGCCGTGGCAGAGGAGGTCAATGAATGGCTAAATGGCAGCTGGAAATAATTATTAGCTTGACAGCTCTCAATCTTATTAAGAAACATTCCTGGTCAACTAAATCCGCAGAGAATTATTTATGATGGCCAATAAAAAGTGTCACTGTATAAGCATTTCTGCTTGGAAGTGTAAAGTCTTGACATGGGGGGAAGAGCTGGAAGCTGCACATCACACGACCCTGGGAAAGTGTTTGCGGGGAGGGCAATGCTCCCACTGGGTTGTTAACAGCCAGACAGTTTATTTAGTGCTGTTATGAAAGCGCGTTAATTCTGCTCTGGAAGGTGGGAATTTGGCCCCTCATAGGGCGCAGAGAGGTGCAGCTGGAGGCAGCGGTGCCAGCTTTGGTGTAAGGGACAAGGTCACAAAGCAGTCAAGGGCCTTGTTAGTGTGTTATGCTTGTGTTACACTGAGCGGAGGTGTGTATGACAAGCAGATGGCATTGTGGGAGAAGCTTGAATGTTGCAATGACTAGTGCCAGTCTTATTAAAACATTGGCAGGTTATTATTGGAGGCATGTTTAATCCTCAGTGACTCAAACACTCCCTTACCCGGGAAGTCACATACTGTCACCAGTACTTTTTCCTGCTCATGTAAAGTGACAGAATATGTGAATGATCACTGTCATACACGCTGCAAACAAAAGGATGTGTCCTGAACCTCAATATGGCTGAATTGGTCACACGAAAAAAAACTTAAACAAGTAAAGATTAATTAGGGAGAATGAAATATTACAATAATTATGGAATTGGGCTAAAAGTCTAAAGCTGGACATTCACTATAAGATAAATTGTTCCAATCGAAAGATTTTATAAGAGTGGGNAAAACCATGATGAATTGCAGGGGGGGTAAAATGAATGTCAGTGTTTGCATGCAGGGAGAATACTTTATTGTTGCATGTTGCACACAGATACTGACCAGCGTTACTGTTACACTGTAATTACACTTGTGCTGGAAACATCATCTCTCACCTGTAATCCCGTCCTGGTTTTGCCCACTCTTAAAAAATCTTTCGATTGGAACAATTTATCTTTGTGGTCACAGTTATATTAAAAAAGGTGATCCAAATTCAGGATCAATATAGTGCCCCCTATGTATTCAATGTATTGTGTTATTAAACACTGGGCATACATAGATGCATGCATACATATCCTTAATACTACACTCTGTCAAGGTATATAGGCAAAGATATACATGATTCCCTAATTACTTGTCATTGTTGTAGTGCAATATCAAAGTTTTGGTGTTAGAAAAGTCTATTGATTTTAATATTTCAAAACGACCCCCACCAATAAACCAATGAAGTAGTCATGTTGAATTCCCAAGATACTGTATATCTGGAGATTTGGAAACCAACCAATGCTTCAGACAGAGCAGAAATGTGCAGCCCAGAAGGAATATTACAGTACATAATTGCACAGGAGCCCTCTTTACCTTTGTAGTCAAGGCGCGGTTTTTGAGGGCCAGGTCATCGCGCTCATCACGGGTTTGGGACAGCAGGTCCTTCATGCGAATTAACTCGTCGTGCAGAGATCTGTTCTCCTCCTTGAGATTGCGTTCATGGTAAGTTTCTGTGAAGCCTACTGACAGACAACACTTTTATATAGACACATTTACAAGTTCTATGTATATAGAGCAACAAAGCTAAGGCCAGGCAAAGGGCAGGGAAAATATGTTGCTGGACTGCATTGGTTACTCCTCTGTAGAACCAAGGCTGGCCTGCTCATATATTGAAAGAACGCTGGAAAAGATCATTTCACTTATCCATACATGAATGGATCCCTCTCTGCAGCAATAACAGGCAAGAAGGGGGCAATACATTAAAGAGCTTGAGAATTGTCACAGTCTGGGGTCGTGGGATTATGACAGATGAACTTACTGTGACTGGTGTCTTCACTTAGATTCTGTGTGATGATCTCTCTTATACGGGCAGGAACTGGTGTGAGTGAGCCCCCATCACTTTCTCCACTGCGGACACTCAATATCCTGTCTTCAATTAGGCTTTCGGGATCCAGGACTGTGCTATGCAGACGCTGAAATAACATTTTATAGTGTTTAATGCAGGATGTAACATACCTATTAGTAGTATTAAATCAGGCTGTACACTAGCACTAAACATACAGTGGTATTCTTATTGTGTATCTCCTTTAGTCAATCAGTTAGCAGACAGACAACCATAGTAAATAATCATAGACCAAATATGGCTTAACCGAGGCTGGGGAAGTACACATATGATATTGTAGTGTTTTATCTATACACGAACATTGCTGAGAGGAAATATTCCTTAGAAGCACTGACCCTTCTCTCAAAATTGTTATTTAGCATAACAATCCAAGCTTATGTTGAAGGATTGTTAAATTATTAAAGTATTAATAAAGTAAAGTAAAAATAGAATGAAGCCCCAATGAATGATGGAACATGGGAGTTACATGTGATGAAGCCCCAATGAATGATGG
>JABWIB010010546.1:10241-22931 GCA_016617825.1 Platyplectrum ornatum | reverse complement strand
GCCACCCCAGGTATTGCAAAGGGTTCCCTGTATGCTAAGTCAAACAGATTTATTGGCAATCTGTGACCAGAGGTATACCTCACATAATTTACCAGACAGCCAGCTAGGAGTGACAGAAGTTTTTTTTTTTTTTAGAAGACTGGATTACTGTACTTGGGTGCTCATAACCCACGTCTACTGTAAATTGTAATAATAAATCCCTCCCACATGTAAGCACAACTAACCCAGATGTACATTGTAGTTCCAGTCCAAAAGCTTTATTAATCGCATATTCGAAGCATATTTAGTGCCATCTAGTGGGCATATCAGTTTATATTATGACCATTTTAAAGTGCCACAGATGTTACTGTTCAATATTGTTACACATTGGACACCTACTCCCTCATTGATGGCCACTGACCTCTATGTTTACAGCCTTTAAGAGTGAGAGTAATCCTCACCATTGTCCAACTGGAAGTGTGGCACTGGACTGTCGCATCACAATTTTGTGCCACAAAATCATACATCCCAAATTTCCTGTACCGCATGCCTACCATGCCAAAAAAGGGACTGGGTGGAAATGAGGCTTGGCAGAGATGGACAGGACTAATTTTAGCCACTTTTGGCTGTGATGAATTGTTTATTTATTAAGAAAACTTAATGCAGTTTCTTGTACAGCTATTATCACTATTCTGTTAACTCCTGGGGGGAGCAAAACATTATAGCAGCAACCAAAGGTGTTGATTGACATTTTAACAGACCAACTAATGTGAAGATATGGTGGCTTTCTCTTAGACAGATTAGTGAACAAAATGTTTATTCATATATATACAATTAAGAAAACAATAAATGACAGACTGTATTCGTTTTTTGAGGGTTGTGCAGGGAGACATTTGGTTGACACCGGGGCCTACATTTACTAAACTGCAGGATTGGAAAAGTGGGGATGTTGCCCATAGCAACCAATCAGATTCAAGTTTACATTCTCCAGTGTGTAAGATGAAAGAAAGCACTTGAATTTGACTGGTTGCTATGGGCAACATTCCCACTTTTCCAATCCTGCAGTTTATTATATTTAGGCCCAGCTAGCAGTAGATCTATGGGGGATATAGGCAAGCTCAGGAGTTACCATGCAGGAAGTAATTTGTGAGTGGGACAGTCAGTGTCAGGAATAACACAGAGCTACTCTGACAGTTATTTATAAATGTATTTTAGTGGCTCTCTGTGGCATATCTGTGATAAAACCATTCATTTGTGTGAGTCACATCGTGACTAAATGTCATTATACACAGTAGAGGCCAGCCAGGGGGTCACATGACACAATACTTCCGGATAGCTCTAGGTTATGGTTTGCGTTCCACGCCTCAATATAACTCCTCTCAGCGATTGGATGAGCGCTGCACACTCTGCTCTGATTGGCTTCTGAAAAGGCCAGGCCTCTACTATCTTCACATGTGATGCAATGCACAGTGGCGATCAGAAGGCTGCCCGCCGCTTTGCCCGTAGGGGAATTAGAAATGAACATGTATTATATATAGTGGTTTCATTTTATAACATCACATCCTAAAATACAACAACTGTGATTTACTGAGGAATATGTGAAATATAAGTAATGACACGAGGAGCGGAGATTTATTGTAATCAGGCAGCCAGGACACAGCGTAGTATAGGGGAAGGCTGCCTTCTGCTCTGAGGACCCCCTGGTGCCGGTGCTGCTGCTGAACCATGCCGACTGTCAGTGTGAAGAGAGATCTGCTGTACCAGGCCCTGGGCCGGACATACAGTGAGTGACTGGCAGCAGTGCTAGTGCTTGTACAGCCTGTCCCCATAACAGTGTCATTACTATAGTCCATGCCCTATGGCATCATGCCCTGGCACAGGGTTGCATCATGCTGCACACTGTCCATCATGGGAAGATAATGTGTTTCTTTCTCTGTTGTCTTCTAGCTGATGAAGAGTTTGATGAGCTCTGCTTTGAGTTTGGCTTAGAGTTAGATGAGATTGTAAGTATTAATACAAGACCCGGCATGTGGTAAGCACCGCACTGTAACATATTGCAACTGGCCATAGACAAACTCCATGGGTAAATATTTACCCCCAGTATCTAGAGGAGGTGTTATTCCAAACAACACAGCAGCACCAAGAGAGATAGAACCTATGCATATTGTGCTACCAGAATAATCATCACCAGTAGTGGCGGCTACAATGCCGGCTTTTATTCATGAAAATTCTAAATCAGTGAAGTCAAAAGTGCAGAGACTTGTGCTATAGAAGACGCAGCCACTGCGCTTGTGGCTCCCACTGAAGCAGGGAAGAGGGGGCATATTGGATGGTGCTATTCATACATGGGTGTTATGGCTGGATCAGGTACAATGGTGTAAAAGGAAAGATAAAGAAAATGATGAGTTAAAACAATTGTTGTAATCAATACTAACAGCTGTCTCTGATTTAAGAAGATTTCAAATACTGTATATTGTCAAGTATAAGCCTAGTTTTTCAGCACATTTTTTTGTGCTAAAAGTGCCCCCCTCGGCTTATACTCGAGTTATTGTCCTTTGTGATGTCAATGAGTTCTCCCATTTTTTGAGGTGAAATTAGGCGTCTTGGCTTATATTCGGGTCAGCTTATACTCTTGTATATACAGTGTATTGTTATATCATTCACATCACTGGATGGCCTCTATAAATATCTCACAATAGTAATACATCTTGCAAATCAGTATATGACCTCACAAGTGTTTCAAAACAGCATTAAATTATACACATTCATTTGATTCCCTATAGCACAGAACTTATATTTTATTCTGTTCATTCCACTAGACATAGCTTTTTAAGATAACACTTTTTAATACTTGTATTTTTTTTTAAGTTAGGTGAAACAAATCCTTTCTTATTAATAAATTAACATGGCATCTACATGTCTCTGTATTTCTGTGTCTGTAGTACCTTGTTCACTCTGCCATGAAAAACCTGGGTTTTAAAGGCAAATTTCTCGGTTGCCTGAAATCCTGGGTTTTTCATGACTGTGAACAGTACCTGTTGCAAATCCCAAATATCTTTACAGGGGATAAAATGGGAAAAAAATTAAAACTGTAAAAAAAAAAGATGTCAGCCCGGCAATTACCTATATTGAAAAATCCAGGTTATTAACAAGTCAGCAATGTGAACGGGATTTTAATGGGCTTTTAATACGTTCACTATATGCCTAACAGGTTAAAATTCAGCTTCTTTTATATCTATTAAAACTTGCGCTAATACAGTACAGGCATTTAATTACAGAATGTTGCAGTAGTCTCAGTAACTCCTGTTAGATGTTCAGGGTGGACACAGTTGTACATTGGTTTTAAGTAGTACTATGTAAGCCTTATTATTTGTGTGCCGTTATCATGCTTCTATTAAAGCTGCTCTTTCCATTGCGTTACTTTGCATAGTAACCTATGGATGAAGTGTCTGAGAATACTAGATTGTAGTGAATGTATTAAATCTATGAACAGAGCTAGAGTCTAATATGTTGTTATGGCCAACATATACAATTTTCCTTTCCGCAGTTTAGTAAATTTAGGCCTTGGACTTTTTAAATGGTAATAATCCTTGTGGCAAATCAGCTGTACAATTTATTTCCATTAAGACCTCAGAGAGAGAAATCATCAGCAAAGAAAAAGGTGACAAAAAAGCTGATGAGGCTTCAGATGTCGTTCTCTTCAAGATTGATGTACCTGCCAACCGCTATGATCTTCTATGCCTGGAGGGGCTGGTGCGTGGACTTCAGGTGTTTAAAGAAAAGTAAGTATGTAATATGTACATCTGTAGTTTTCATTATATAACTAATGTGATATACTGTCTGTTCTGGGGATGGCGATTATACACTGCTGCATGCTTTTGATTTTGAAACTCAATCTAACACTGCAGTCAGGCTCACATTATTAAAATTAAAAGAGTAGAATAAATGTTGTATTTTCTCTCCACTTCAGGATCAGTGCTCCTAGATACAAGCGTATTTCTCCCGATGACAATCAGTTGCAACGACTCTTTATCACAGAGGAGGTGAGAATTGTTGATATGTATTTTTCCAAGAGTCTCTGGCACAAGATTCACTACAGTTTATTTACTTTTTCTTGATGGAGTAAAAGTTCTCTTCAGGTATTTAAGGAGTATTTATTTCTGATGAGAAGAATAATATTTTCAGTAGTTCAGTAAAGTGTTGGCATATGGGATCAGATCAGAATTCTGTGCAAACACCATGATTATGGGCGCAAGAGGGGAGTGAACTCTTCCTCTTCCAACTGAGTTCTATGTGTTTGAAATATTGCACAGAACCTCTGTATTACACATGCTCAGATGTAGATCACTTTGCACAGATCACTTAAGGTACACAAGTTTGGATCAGGTCCATGGTATTCAAATGTCACTGTTTAAGCATGGGAAGTTTGTTAGTAGTGCTCACATGCTTTAATGGTGAGCTTAAATAATAATATTGTACACATGCAGATGACATGTAGATGACAACATGCAATAACAAGTATACTTGGAGGTATATTTATCCCATGACATGAGAAGAGTAACTTTGTACAAAATGTGAAAGTACATTGTCTATGCATTGAAATGAACTGCGATCGATCAATTTCTTGCTAGAATCCTTGGCATTTAAATTGTACAGTAAGGTTTTATGCACGATCCTCCTATCTGCACCTGCCACATTTACATTGAGTGGATAGGTAAAAGGTAATGTGAGAAGTGCTCATCATGGTTGCAAATTTCATTCTCCAATGTAGCAGTTCCGCTGGCAGGATGCACATGTGTCTGGATCTGGTCCATAGTCTTATGAATGTAAGATTATTCTGTGTTGCTATATAAATTGATGCTAAAAACAAGTAGTAAGAAATGACTTTTCTGCTTCTGTTCTGTTTAATAGACTGCAGCGGTACGCCCCTTTGCAGTGGCCGCTGTACTGCGGAACATAACATTCACTAAGGACCGGTATGACAACTTCATTGACTTACAAGAGAAACTTCATCAGAACATTTGCAGGTATGGGTTCGGGAAGAGTATGACTTCATTGTTTATTCATGTCATTGTTTAGAACTTCTATGTGATGCTTATGATACACTGCCAGTGATATATTCTTAAGAATAATTGTATACATCATTAAAGAAGTATCAAAGCCTTATCACTGTTATGCAAGAGATTTGCGTCATATGTTTGTAAAAACTGTTTGCATATCATATTTCACATACACTATACTCACATGGCGGACATAAAAATCTCATCTGTCATACATCTTTATGTTAGCACTTTGCAATGTCTCCATCACTGTACTACAGGGTGTGTTTCTCTTCCAGACGACGGACGTTGGTAGCAATTGGCACCCATGATCTTGACACAATCAGTGGACCGTTTATCTACACTGCAAAGCCACCAGCAAGCATCAAATTCAAACCATTGAACCAACACAAAGAGTACACTGCCACTGAGGTGATGGACCTGTACAGGGTGAGTCTGTCATTTATTGGCACACATATGGATACGCACAAATGGGAACTAGGTCAGAAGGTGACTGGTGAAGATAAAAATGCTTTTTAGACCCTAAGTTTGCATTTACATATACATACAGTATACTAGGCAACAATCTCCAGCTTTTATATGGTGTAGTGTTTGTGTAAGTATCATTTAAGGCATACTAAGCATTTTGTATACAAGGACCTAACGCATAGATGCAAGTAACATTGTTATCCTATAAAAGCACCACAATGGGCATGCGGACAACCTGGATTGCCTTGGTTTATACACACCAAACAAAATCTATGCCATTCAGGCTTGTGCTTATAATAAGGACATTATAGTAAAAAAAAGGGCATCTTACGTTTTACCAAAATAGTCCTGTATAATTGACGTATTACATTTCTGTTTGTCAGATCATCTATTAATGCAGTTTTAATGTCCACAGACTGACAGCCATCTGAAACATTTTCTGCACATCATTGAAGATAAACCAGTGTATCCTGTGATCTATGACAGTAATGGGATAGTGCTCTCCATGCCACCAATTATCAATGGTAAGGGCTGNATGCTTATAAGCACAGGGCATTTATGGTGCAGCCTATTGCTGTCTGTGCTGGTTTTCTTCTGCTGGAAATTCTTGGCATTTCTCTTAATAGTTTCGCTGTCTTTACTGCCCCTATTCTGATATTGTCAAGCCTAATACTTACAGTAACAGTAAATCTAATATAAGCGGGCACTGTAATAAGATGCAAATCACTTTATAACTTTGGTTGTTTGATTTTTCCTCCTTTAAGGTGATCACACAAAAATCAACTTGAATACTCGCAATGTTTTCATTGAGTGCACTGCTACCGATCTGACAAAGGTAATACAGGAAACATCCTCATAGGCTCGTGTTTGTGGCGTTTTGCTTTTGTTCATTTCATTTCTGTATTGATTTTTCTCAGGCTAAAATCGTCTTGGATATGATGGTCACTATGTTTAGTGAATACTGCAAGGAGCCTTTCACGTGAGTAAATGTTAGAGAAGAAGATATTGGTGTGTCAAAATCTTTAGCTTTTATGCAAGGTTTTTTGTTTTGCATAATATATAAATTTGTCTTGTTAATAAATAGGCAGCAAGCATTATGCACCTCTACCGATAAATGCCATTAAGTTACAGGGCACAAACAATCATAACAGGAGTTGAATCATCTTTTAAACATAAGGAACAATGTGGGGGTGCAGGCATTGTGTAGGTAGTTACCTAGGCATACCACACGATGAGGATGGCAAACCACAGCATGAAGAAGCAGATAAATCCAACTGACCCAGAGGGATTAAGTCCATCTATAGACCCCAGACCTCTTTGGGGCTACCATAAATATGTCTTTTATGCACTAAANTGCATTTTTCAGGTCAACAAAGTGTACCAATATGGGAACAGTGGGATCTGCTTATCACTATGTGATGTCCCAACCTGTATAAGCAGATATCGAGGAGGCTAACCTGTGTTGTGTATGTAGTATTGCTGTTTAAAGTCAGCTTTTATTCTAAAGTTTCATAGTATGTGCTTGTCTTTATTTTACAGGGTTGAGGCTGCTGAAGTTATTTATCCTGATGGAAAAACCTGCATATACCCAGTAAGTAAATGTAAAAATCTAGTTTGCAGGCATAAGCTGGCCATACACAGCACGATTATTTGAAAAAAATCATTGTATGGGAGCGATCAGNTGATATCTTTCAAAAAATGGTCATCAAGGATTTTACATGCTCAAACTTAAAAAGTTTTTTAGGTAATCGTTTAGTGTATGGGCACTTGCAATAATACTGCCAATAAAACCCACTTTATAAGCATAAACCAAGCAATTGTACAGTGTATGGTGGCTTNCAATTTCTTTNAAAAAAAAAGATTGGTTCATTTTTCATCCAATCGTCAGAAGGTTTAAAGTGTTAAATATTGGGGTAATATGTATGGCACAGATCTAATTGTCCTACAAATTAATGGTCTCATAAAATTAGATGCTCAAATAGCCATGTATGTATGTATGCGTATGTATATATGTTTTTCTCTGTCAGCAGTGAGCCATAGGGGATAATTTGGACTATGCATCTGTAGATGTGGTCTTTTTATTTTCCATATGGGTTTCTAATTCCTGGACCACATTTGTGATGATACAGTNCTGTACATACCCTATCATGCAATGGGGCAAGATCACTTCCTGTAATCCCTGTTAGTTTGTGCATGAACATTTGTGTCTGGCCATGCCGCCATCTGTCCTTTACGCTGTATGTTATTGTAGTACTGTGCTTGGTTTGCAGGAGTTGGCATACAGAAAAGAAACCCTGTCTGCTGAGAAAATGAATAGTAAAATTGGGATCAGGTAAGAGGTGATGCTGGTTCTNGAGCTGTTACTGCTGGTGTAGAGCTACGCCATATATTTTGTGAGAATATGTTTGCATAAAAAGCAATGCATGGTATATAATCCAATGTAATGACTAGCCGCAATGCTCATAAACCACAGAGTAAAGTTTGTCTTTATGACATCAAGTAACACAAAATTTTATAGAATATTGTCAAATCTATAAATAAAAAAAATCTGAGACTCTCAAGTTCCAGACTCTGCAACTAATTCTTTTGATCATATTCCTAATCTACTAATGCAAGGGATACATTTCCAAGAAGAGGTTGACTTTTATTTTGACAATATTCTCAGTACTGGCAACTCATATGATATTTTATTGTTGTTTTTTTTTCTTGATCATAAACCATCAACTTAAATGATAACAGCAGATTCTACTAGAGTAAANTTTACCTTTGTTTTTAGTTTATGTAATATATATGCCAAGATTCATGGCACAAATATGTTATACTTTGGACCCTCGCCTATGTGTATAAGGGGTGTACACTTTAATACAGATGTTGTAACATTGCACATGCAGTAATGTCTTTATGGAGGATATTTGGTCCGTGGGTCAAGAGATCTTGTGAGATAAATCTAATTGGACTAAACTCTTGGCTGTAGCAGATATTGGGATATTTCATACAAATTCTGAAATATAAAAAACAAAAAATAAATAATATTATAGTTCTAGACCAGTGATCTGATTCAGACCTCTCAGTCGGGATCCAGCCTTCTGTTTGAGGACATAGAANGCCTCTCCCCTACTTAAGATTTCTTATCTGTCATCACTTGGGCTGGATGGGAAGTGTGAAAATACCACGGGTAAGTTTATAATCCCTGACGCCTCACCTCTTGTTTGCAACTCCCTCCCACCATCAGAACGTGTATTGGAAAAAAAATAAAATGGATTTCTCTAAATCTTGGATTATAATATGAATATAGCTGTACGTGCATAGGCAAAAAGTGGATGTTAAGTGATCTTAACAAGCAAAAAGAAACCCTTTTGTACGTCTGTATTTGGTCCTATGTTACCTTGTGTGCCCCCATAGTAATAATAATAAATGAGGTATTTAGTAGTAAATAGCTCTGCTTATATGTAGTGATGACATAATGGTGGTGGGCCTGCACAGTGCTGCTACAGCTGAAGTGAATGATGAAAGCCTTGTGTCTTTTTAATATCAGTGTGACGCCCTATGTTTTTCAGCTTGTGTCCTTGAACACTGCACAGAGAGTTTATATGTATGGGCAGTAATTTATGTCTAATACTTCTGTCACTAGGGAGACGCCAGAGAACTTGGCCAAACTGCTCACCCGGATGTGTCTGAAGTCACATGTGCTCGATGACAAAGAGCAAATAGAGATTGAGATTCCCCCAACCAGAGCAGATATAATTCATGCCTGTGACATTGTGGAGGATGCAGCTGTTGCCTATGGATTCAATAACATTCCAATGACCATCCCTAAAACATACACCATCGCCAACCAGGTGAGTGCAACCGCTGGAATTCTGCCCTGTTAGATGTGGGGTTATACAACACCTAGGCTCTATTTTTAATGTCTCTAGATGACGTCTGGTTTACAGTGTAGATATTGTCTTATCACATCATAAGCATAATTCATGCGGCGAAGTATTATTGTATCGACAATACAATAGAGCACTGCAGTTTCTTGTTACTCTCATATGCATATTGCTACTGAAGTCTTTAGAGTGTATGTTTTCACCGATGCCCAGTTAGTTAATTACATGACTGGTTTGTTTTCCTCTACTTTTATTATAAATAGATATTAAAGGTAAAAGACATAGTTCCTATGCTTGCAGCAATCTCTGTGTTCATAAACTGCTAGTGGAAATCATATCTCATTCCAGGATTATAACTGAAAGGGATAATTACCAAAGGATTCCCTGAAAACATAATCAAGAAAATTAATGACAATTCATATTCACACACATATGAGACATTATGTATCTGCCGTATATGTTCCAAGATATTTTTAATGTTAAAGATTATGTTCTGGCAAATACCTTCAATAATAATCAATTGGCTCGGCAGCAGTCAGGCTGAAAGGCATACACCACCTCGTGTAGTATGGCAAATGTATTGAAAGTGCACATAATATCAAGAAACTACTTAAGTGTGAATGGACATTCATAACCATTGCCATACACTTTGAGAATAAGTAATCTTCCTCTATGTGCTATTAATATGTCATCTCTAATGCCAAATTGAATTAGTCAACTTTTTTGAGTCATAGCTGTCAATATCATTGTATATACCAGCAATATAAAATGAATACGTTACAACATTTGCCTGTTCATTTCCCATTTTATTGTTGTTTTTTTTTTTCTTGACTTTAGTTCCCAATCAATAAGCTGACAGAACTATTGCGTCAGGACCTGGCCGCGGCTGGATTCACAGAAGCCCTGACGTTTGCCTTGGTAAGTTCTTTGTGGTCACATCAGCTGCCTATTATAAATCCCTCTGACATGTTACTTTTACGATGACCCCTTCATGTCTTGTTATACTTGCAGTGCTCTGTTGATGATATTGCAGATAAACTGGGAATCCCTGTATCCTCCACGAATGCAGCGCACATCGCAAATCCCAAGACGGTGGAGTTCCAGGTCTGTCCTCTTAGGATCATGTAAAAACAAACATATGAATGACAGAATAAGTGTTTTCCTGTACTCTCTGGGGTAATGTGTTTTGGGTTCTCCTACAGTTATTGTATATAGCTTAACAATTTAATGAGGAACCTGTGTGGGACCAAAAATACATCCCTTAAGGTTACATTTTGAAGAGAATTGTATTCGGGGCCAAACATTCTTTTTGGCTATTCCTATGCTGCTGGAGCATGCTGGGTTTTGTAGTTTCACAGGCTGCCTATGCTATTCTGGATCTAGGTCTTGAGGGGTGAAACGGAATAGGTTTTTCTTCATGTGTATGATAACAGCAGATCCCTGCATGTTTTACCCATCAGGTCGCCCGCACAACCTTGCTGCCTGGTTTGCTGAAGACACTTGCTGCTAATCGCAAAATGCCTCTTCCTATGAAACTGTTTGAAATCTCTGATGTGGTGACCAAGGACTCTTCTAGAGGTAAACACCAGATAATATGAATGTTCTTCAGATACCAGCACTTACCAAATGCCTAGCAAGATATTGCCATACTAAAACCCGTTATAAGGGCTACAGCTGATGGAGCTGCTGGCACAGGGGAAGGTTAACGTTGGCAGCGGGGAATGGAGGATCCGGGTTAGACTGCGAGAAAGGGAAGGTTAGATTTACACTGCGGGGAATGGAGGGTTGGGGTTAGGCTGTGAAGAGTGGGATTGGGGTTAGGTAGTGGGCAATTAAGGTTTAGGGTTAGGCAGATGAGAGGGGGAAAAAGTGATTTGAAAAACAAACCTGTTGGTGATGCTGGAGTTGTTTAATATACCGCTGTCAGGGAGCCCTCTGTCTATGATGTTGCAGGGCTGTTGCAGTGGGGAGCCATATTTATATATAGGGAGTCGGTATGTAATTGCAAGACAGTGTCTATAATATAAGAGGAAATGGTTTTGAGATAATATGTAAAGGCAGTAAGGAGCTCTGCTAATAGATGACCATGATCAGGGTGGAAGAAGAGTTGTAGCTGACAAAAGGAAGTAAGGAGGGGGCGTAAGGGTAGAACGGGTTTTGTAAGTGGTACTTGACATGATTTTACAGTGGTAAACTGCTGCACATTGACAGCTATTATTATAGACTGTATTCCCATAAAACTCATTAATTGCAACGTCATGTATGATATCACAGTTTGCTTGTGCATGTGTGTCAGACCACACATTTGCCGGAAGTGGGTTTCANGTCTGCTGTGAGCCCATCAGACAATTCCTTTGTAATTCTTTTAGTGGCAGATAGATGGCAGCACTTTACAGGACATTGATGCAGCTCTGACTCACAATCAGTCATCTGAATTTACACATTGATTATATTGTTATTTATTTACACAGGTTTTTATGTAGCAACTTACAATATTATCCATCAGCATAAAATAATGCAGGGTACTAACTAACAGACTGGAGCCCTGTAAGAGCCCTGTAAGAGCCCTGTAAGAGCCCTGCTCATTTGGAAGCTTACATTACATTTTTTCATTTTCTCTATTATAGTTTAAANATCAAAAGATTTTTTCCAAGAGTGGGTAAAACCATGTTGAATTGCAGGGGGGGTAAAATGAATGTCAGTGTTTGCATGCAGGTAGAATACTTTATTGTTGCATGTTGCACACAGATACTGACCAGTGTTACTGTTACACTGTTATTACACTTGTGCTGGAAACATCATCTCTCACCTGTAATACTGATTGCAATTAATTCAATTTACCTGACCTGCAATTCAACATGGTTTTACCCACTCTTGAAAAAAATCTTTCGATTGGAACAATTTATCTTATAGTGTATGGCCAGCTTAACTCTTAAATGACTTCATTGTGTATTTAGAAAATGCTTGCTTTGTATTGCTGCCCAGCAGGGGGCAGGCTAATGTAAGCATTGGAGCCGCACATGAAAACGCTGTGTTACTGGTTATGTTGTCCTCCTTCACCTCGGTATTAATGATGTTTTTGAGTCTGTGAAGCTGTCAGATGACATGTCTTGTTTTCTTCTTCTCTGTCACGCACCAGATCTGTGATAAGATGTGTATTAAGCACTTATTCTTTAATCATCCTTGGAATAACATTTGTTATTCCAAATATTATAAGTGTAAACCGAGAACCTCTGGTTCTAGTACTATGTATACTGTGTTTCCCCGATAATAAGACCTATCCCGAAAATAAGCCCTACCCCATTTTACAG
>JABWIB010010544.1:5674-16216 GCA_016617825.1 Platyplectrum ornatum | reverse complement strand
ACTCTGTTTTTATGAATTCATCATTGTAGACCTCATTGCTCCATATTTCTGAATCCACCACCCTGACCTTTGAAGCATTATTCAGAAGTAGTGGGATAAAATTCTATTTAGGATTTGTAGGTAAAGTACTACCCTAATTATAATCTACTTTTGTATTTGTATACCCCCTTTCAATTTACCTTGAATCATCGTCAGCAGCCTTCAGTGCGACCCGCATTCCTAAAATTGACCTGTAATCGGATGTGACCAGTTGCCTAATATAGTGGAAAGAGAATCCAGTGTTCTGTTTCTAATTACTGCTAGTTTTGTAACTTACATTACAACCCACTTAAGCACAGCTAGTCCTATTCTGTTCCTAATAATTACANAAATATAGCTGTAATGAAAACCAAGCAAAAAACAAATGCGGTTTCTGTAAAGGCTTTCAGGACTAATGAATTTCCCTCTAGCTTTTATGTTGCTGAATTATATCGGCTTTTGCGATGTGCTAATGAATTACTGTCATGTGGTTATGTGACCATAGCCGGCATCAAACCAATTGATATAATACAGTGATGCTCTGCTGAACTAATGCAAAGTCAGTCTGACCTTGAGGAAAATGTGATAACCAAAGCATTATCACATTACCTAGCAGGTCTGTATTAAAATCTGCGAAAATGTAGACATAATGACAGGTGAGGGTGAAGACAAGATAGGGAAGCAATTTATTATAGTCAGATGCTGGATAATTTTTTTTTTGTATTTGAAATATTATTATACTAAGGTCACTGAAGATTTGTAGGGAGGCTAAACCAAAGGCAGACTGTGAAATAATGGTCATTCTCTGCATGGACACAAATATTATCCATAGTTTCGTTATTTCACAGAACAGTACAGAAGCATTAAGGTAGGAATGGCGTTTCGTACGTAACTTGGATATTGTTGGGATCCTGGTTCAGGTAGCTGCTGTGTTCCGAACTCCAGTCTGGACCCGGTCTACAGGGTCGCCGCCAGAAATAGTGGGACCCGGGACTTGGTCCCCTTCCCATGTGTCATTATGACGTTATAGCAACTAATCAGATTGAAGCTTTCAGTTTCATTTTACACACTGGAGAATGTGAACTCGAATCTGATTGATTGTTATGGGCAACATCCCTCTACTCTTCTAGTCCTGCAGTTTAGTATATGTAGGCCATGGGTCCCCTTAAGCCATATGACGAATAGATATTGCTGAAATTAAAAATAGAATGATTGTACAATTGATTGGAGAATTATAATTAAAAAGTTGTCTGGGCAGCAGAACGATGATGGCTAGCAATTACTCGCTCCAGCCGCAACTCACGTGTCGTTGCTGCATGCTGTCTTGTGCTATTATCTCCTGTCATGTATAGTGCCAGCATTTTATAAATAGAATAATTGTATATGTTATTAGAGGCAAATAATAGTGGACCACATCCAAAGATCCAATTGTGCTGCTATTGTATTGGACACCACAACAGGGCCCTACCTTACGTGTTCCCATCTGTTCACTTTAAACATGGCGATGGATTCTCTCTATGACCACTCTCACTTGTGCAGCGAATGTCCATATTGATCCACAGCGAAAGCAAAGCATTCCTAAATTTCGTACAGTATTTGCAAAGTTAGTACACTCCCCTTGAATGTACGGCAGTTCCATACCCTAAACCCTTCCTTAACTTTTACCTACCTGTCCCAAGTAAAATACACAGAATCCACTATCTTGGATTCTGTGTATTTTACATGGGACAGGTAGGTAAAGGTTAAGGAAGGGTTTAGGGTATGTAACCCCCATGCCTCATGCATGGAGTACTTACGCATTCAGAATAATGGATCCGGTATAGCGGAGATCACAACCTATCAGCTGGATCCGGTCCAATATAACTTCAGTTGAACCATTTTCAATTTACCATTTACCATTCCACAGATGCACATTTATCTTTCATGCATTTACATCCCACGGGTTTCAGGCGGTTATTATATGCAATGATTAATTAACTGTATTAAGAACAACTAAAAAAGCAAATAAAAACAAAATGGTTTTTAATACCGCTGAAATATTCCGATCACAGGAGACGCGCTTCGCATTGAAGCGGCCGTTTAGGATATGATGGCAGATGTTCTTCTATCACCTATGAGTGGTTTCAATGGGCTTGGACTAATTATACCTGATTGCTTCATATAACGGTGGAATTAAATAATAGACAGCGAACGTGTATACACAGATTACATTTATTCATTTCTATTCTCCGCTTTAATTAATACATTCTGAAGTTCACTGACATTTTAAAAAGAGAATGAGAGCGGTGTTTTAATTAATTTTTGAAGTCTATAGGGATATACCTTTTGTCATTTTAGTGATGAAACAAATGCTAATTACAAAGGCTAATTTATTGTGTCAAATAAATAAAGGAAAATAATATTTGTCATCTGTGCACGCCCACTATTAACCTTTAGAGAAGCATAAAAGCAAGATGATACTTTTATTTGTCATACATAATTTCTTATAACTTTTTCTCCTTTGTGTTTTATTAGCAAAGTAACAAATATCTTTATATCATTATTTAAAAAAAACGTAATTACAAAAAAAACTTAAAAACATCATCTCTCACCTGTTATACTAATTGCAATTAATTTGATTTACCAATTAATTCAACATGGTTTGAAGTCATGAGAGTTCAAATCTTAATCTGGCCCAATGAGTGCGATGGTTGCTCCCCCAAGGAGCCAGGAGGAAAGGAGGAGCTATAATAGTAATTCCCCCGCCCTGCAAGTGTGTCCATAGATGAATGCTAAGCAATATTTATATGCTTATTTATATTTATAAACAGTTCTCTTCATTCATATCACATTTCATATCACAGTTTTGCCTCCTTCATCAGCAGAAATAACCCTAAATCAAACATTAACCTTTACCAATATATGTTGTTTCAAACTGGAATCTGTGTTGATTGTCTTTCTAGGTAACAACTGTTCTGTAATTAGATATAAAAAAGTCTGGATTCAGCGCGCCCGGTATAGAATTAGCACGATCATTTTGTTTTTAAATCCCTTTCACGCCAGGGGATTTTACAGGGTGACTTTTCTTAACAAGTCAGATTTTAATTAAAAGTCTTTTTTGTGTGTGTCACTAAGGTTCAGTGGAGATAGCTAATAAACAGGGTCCCACTGAGCAATTGGCGAAGCCAGATACACTGGATGATTAGAAAGTTGTTGATTAAAATCGCAACGCGTCTAAAGTTCTAAAGAACCTCTGTGGTTTTATAAGTGAACAGCCGAAAGGGAATCTTTTGTATATAGATTTACAAGTTCAGACGTGGAGCCCACTGGGAGAAACCAAAGGTCGGCGGCGTATGAGTGAGTCGGAGGGTATGATTTGAATAAAGCCTCGCCACCTGAAAGGCAAAACATGCAAATACCATTGATGAGTGGGGCTTGATGTCGCCCAAGTATTGATAGGGCTTGGATGACCGCCTCAGCCCAAGTCCCAGGAGATTTGCTGACTCTCCCTGGATCCGGGACAACTGCCCACAATTATGGAGTCTCCTGGAAATTCCTGGAGAGGTGGCAACCCTGGTAAAAATCCATCTTGTATGAAGTATCTCCTTGGACACTCAACTTCACTTTGCAGGGATCCGGAATCCCCAACTGGAATCCCAGATCATTGATGCGCGGGGCTCTTTTTCTCAGGGATCTAACCACATTAGGGTTGTTGAATTTCTGGGAGACTCCTGAATTCTGGGCATTGCTTCAGGAACTCTAGAATAGCTGGCAAATCTCCCGGACCTGGGCTTGTGGCAAGTGATTTTTCTAAAAAACACTGCCTCAAGCCCCGAGCGTTGGATGGGCAATGTCATCAGGACCTACCCATCCTCAGTAGCCCTAGGAATGGAACTTTATCAGAAAGGGGAGGAGAATCGGAAAGTATTTGCAAAAAATGGCAGGGTAGCAGACTTTATGTTTCTTACTCCTGGGAGAAACCGAAGGCCGGCAGCATGGGGGAGGGGCGAGGACGTTATTTATATCAATGATGCTCAAAGCCTCACTCTCTGAACAGTAATGACCTGTAGTTACTATGAATGGCGGAGCTTGACACCATCAAGTTTCAGTCCATTTTCCTGGGGATTTGCAGACTCTTCATGGATACTGGGAGACTTGTCCGATATTAGAAATTCTGTGAGGGGAGGTGTAATGAATGTCAGAATACTTTATTGTTGCATGTTGCACACAGATACTGACCAGCGTTACTGTTACACTTATTACACTTGTGCTGGAAACATCATCTCTCACCTGTAATACTGATTGCAACTAATTCACAAAGCCCAAATTTACTAAACTGTACCGACCAATCAGATTCTAACAGATTCTAACTTTATATATATATATATATACATACATACATATAAAGAAATGTCACTATGTTTATGGAAGCCATTGTACTTGTAGGTTATGTCACTCTTATATTTCTCTTCATTAATATATTATCTGGAGATCTTATTCGCACAGGAATTAGTCGTACAATGGTCCGGCTCGTTCCTGTATCATAGAGATGTCGTGTTACATGCTTTTAGTTGAAGCCGTGGTGGGTCTCTTCTGTTTGGTAAAGGCTGCCCTCTCAGTGTAAATAGAAATAGAAAAGTAATTAGACAGTAGGAATGTCTCACATAACTATTAATTATCCATGGTCTCCATGGGGATATTCTATGCAAATACATGGGGACATGCTGACGCGAAACAGTGATACTTCTTTAGTACTTTCTAACTCACTCTAACTCTATCTGTAACTTTTGTAAATGTCGTAATGATCAGCCAGGTTCACAGTCGAGGGATGGTGAGGGATGGTCCTCCTGAGGCTGATCCATAGGAGAGCGCATATCAGTATTCAGTATTGTGCATCCTGTAGTTCAGAACACAAAACATGGGCTCGTGTGCGATCCAAAGGTAACACTACCTCTGTATATCTGTGCAGCAAGTAGCATAAGGGCACAATATGTTTCATGTGTACAGAGTAGTGCACTGGAGTCTACTGTCCCGGGCCCGGCTGTCCCCCCACCCCCCGACAGCCTGCCTGATCTCACTTAGACGCCATTATTGTCGTCTATGTGGGTTTAAATAGGCCAGACGGCCTCCCGTGCTGATGCTTTGGCGACGTGACGGCACGGGTGACCCTACCGGAGGTCATATCTCTAGCAGAACCTAAATATATTAGAGAAAGCGCATAGAAGAGCAACTAAAATGGTACATGGTATGACCAACAAAAAAACATATAAAGAAAGACTAGAAAGACGGGGTGAAACGTATAATAGCAGCTTGAGTAAAGCTTTAAGAGGTGTGGTAGGACACAAGGGCATGTGCATAGGCTGGAGGGTGGTAGGTTCAGGGGAAATGTGCGGAAGAATGACTTCACTGAAAGGGTAGTGGATAAGTAGAATAGCCTCCCATCAGAAGTAGTGGAGGCTGACACAATAGAACAGTTTATACATGCTTGAGATAAATATAAAGTCAGTATACAGATATGACACTTTATAAAGTTTCTAACATAGCGCCATGTCTCGGTATGCATGTCTGGCTTCGCCACATGTAGATTTCAGGAAAGTCAAGTCAAAGACATACTGTACGTAACCGCACACGGGTTGTCCTGCCATAGCCAATAGTAACTTCTGCATTGATACACCACCTAGCTGTTACTGCTGGAACTGCATCTTTTCGGTGCTACTGACAGCATGACACCAAAGCATATTAGCATGTATTCGAAATAAAACCAGCCCCAAGGCGGTATTTTAGAAAATTGTCACATCTTTAGCTTTAAATCCAGACTAGATACGCCACGTGACTCTTTTCTGCTGTCCCTTGCTATGTATACAACAACATTCACCCAACTGTTTAGGGAATCCTTTTGTACATGTAAAAGTACATAAGGTGATAATATCTCACTGTACGGAGCTATTTATCATGTGGGTGGTAAGAAATGAAGGAAATGTAATGTTCTTACATCTTTCCCCCTCAGGTGATTTCATCTCTTTCCATATCCTTCTCCTGGCAATAGCAGTATTTGCTTTGTGTTCTCAGCCCAGATACTTTATTAATATGGTATAAATACTGTATGTGTTTAGCTAAGGTGCGTCAGCCAACCCAGAACTGTAACGAACCAATTTTCATTGTCTGAAGGAGTTCTTGAGAGATCTTTAGTAATGGCGCCATCCTCTTATGTTCGTGTTACGTGATCTATGATAATATTAGTTAATCTGGTTCCATGGTACCAGGGCAGACATCTCTGTGCTTGATATAGATAACATGACACTTGAGACTCGTTGAACGTTGTCACCATGGACAAATTATGGCTTTTATTTTGCATTATAGAGAATCATCGCTAGAATATGAATGGTTCTATGGAGAACATCTCTCTTCAGAAATGCTATTAAATATACTCCATAGCACTGGCGTTAATGCTCTGCTCGGCTGAGTGTAGGTCCGTGCCATGATTCTCAGGACCCTCACCAACACAGGCATAGTGGAAGGAACTATGGTATCTCACAGAAATATATGGCATAGAAATCGATATGGAGTAAACAATTTGAAAAGATCTTTCAATGAATAATTGTCGTAGGTGTTGCATTTGTTGTAGTCCTGCCTGTAAATCTCAGATGACGCTGTGTTTCAGCACAGTGTGTGCTTCCAGATCCCACCAGAGGTGGCACTGTCCAGCCCCTGTGTCAGTTGTCAGGTGCAAACCATGAGGGGTGATTAAGACACCTGACACTTGACGCATTGGTTGAACAGTGCCACCTCTGGTGGGATCTGGAAGCACATAATGTGCTGGAACACAGTGGCCTCTGAAGTCTACAAGCAGCACTACCCATCGAGCACAACAGACATCTGGGCCCTTTAGACTCAATCATAGATTAAATCATAAAGCTTCTCTTGTGAGTAAATTCCATGTATTTCCTTTTTGTTTCCCCAGGGAGTGGCGCCACAGCAGTGGTCCAAGCAGCACTATGCAAACCCAGACAAGAGCGGGTGGCCATAAAGAGAATAAACTTAGAGAAGTGCCAGACGAGCATGGATGAGTTGCTGGTAAGTACTGCGTGTTATTCTTGGATCTGCTGCCATGATCATGGAGATTGAGCCATCAGCGGAAAGCGCAGGAACCTTTTCAGACAACTCGTGCACTTTTGTGATGATAAGGTTTTGTGATGAGCTTCGTAGATCCTGTGTGACTTTAATTATACAGATCATTGCCTGGGACTAATTACAATGAGTTGTGTATATGCTTCATACTATTTCTGTTTTGTAAATGGCTTCTGAAGATATATTCCTGTGTAGCCCATTCACTTTAGTCAATGTAGAGCTTGAGGCCCTATAGCGTGTTTCCCCGATAATAAGACACTGTCTTTTTTTTGGTCCCAAAAAAACCATAGGGCTTATTTCCGGGGTAGGTCTTATTTTAATTAACATTGACAGAGATATAAACAGTCCTGCTTTTATACCTATCATGGGTAGGGCTTATTTTCGGGGTAGGTCTTATTATAGGGGAAACACTGTAGTATAATTGACCTGTCTAGTACTTCGTCCGACACTTTATGGCATTTGGGAACTTTCCTGGCCTGCTGTCTTTTACCTCTATTCATTGGGCACATGCGTCATAGCATAGGAGGCATAAAGAGATACTAAATGATAAAAGATAAAGAGATACTAAATGTCAGCATACATTAATACAGATACATAAATACATTAATACAGATTTTAATTTATCCACCTCCCCTCTAGTCAGGGCCGGCAACAGAAATCTTGGGGTCCCGGTACACCCAGATTTTTTGGGGCCCCCCTAAGTAGTAACAGGGCTCCCTGAAGCTTGGGGCCTGTCACAGCTGTCCCCCTTGTCCCCCCCCCTGTTGCCGGCCCTGCCTCTATAGTCTACCATTGTGCCGTGGCATAATCTGTTTTTTGTGTGTTAAAGCACCGGGCATGGCCGCACAAGTCTGAATGTGTTTACACAATATTTAAAGTACTCAACTCCCCTCTGCTAAAAGTTGTTAAATAAGTAATAATACACTTTAAAGGTTTAAAATGCATTTGGCCTAGTCCTGATTCAATGACACAGCGAGAGACACACCACAGGTGGCTGCAGAAGCCGATGGAAGCTATACTGGGGAGATTAATTATTTACTGCTCCCAATTCATTTCGCATTGACATGTCTCGTCCTGTATGGTTAATCGCAGGTCAGCAATTTTCTCTTCAGTCATTCCGAGGCATGAAAACGCTTTGCTCCAAATTATATCGCTGAGGGGGGATTTATTGGTGTGTTGTTAGAGTAAATGAAATGAGAGATTAGCTCGTAGGACATTCCGGGCAGTAAGCATTTTATATGTGTTAATCTGGTATTTATGTGTTTAAGACGTAAAACTGTTGGCAAACAAATCAGTTAGGTGGATAATGGTGGAGATCACGCGATGCAGCATCAGTATCAGTGCAGCGGCTGAAACTGCATCTGATTCTTTCGTCGGGTTTCTGGAAGATCATCCATGTCCCAATACCTGGAGAAAACTGTTTCCCATTTATATTTCTGTGTAGTGCCACCTTGTGGATGAGCATGTCATTGCAGCATATCATTGCTGCAATGGTCTATGGGAACATTTTACTAAAGGTCGCAGGAAACTAGACAGTAGTGTGTATGGGACATTGTTAAGTAAATTTGAGCTTTAAATGGTTAAATTCTGACAAGATGTGGGATTGTGAGTTAAAACTGTTTGTGTGTTCCCAGCATTGCTGTTATCATGCCAGAATGCCATTATGGGTGAATGACCATTTATAACAAATGTTGATGGCAGTGCAATGCATTGGATGGTGGACCTAGAATGCCATGCTGTCAGTAACTCTAAAAAGTTGCAGTTCCAACAGTAACAGCTAGGTGGCGTATCAATGGAGAATATAAGCATTGTCAATGGCAGGACAACCTGTGTGCTGTTACTCATTACTGCAGCCTTTTGACACATTTCCCGAAACCTACATGTGACAGCCAGCCATGCACACCACGATCCCAAATGAAGCGTGTAACCCTGTATATGCTGCCGCAGTGTATCCCTCAGCCATTGCACATTGGGCTGCGTTTCCAGCAAGCCTAGATTGAGCATATACCGCATCCAAGTTCTGTTTGCATCTGCGAAAGCTTTGATTCGTGTCTTGTGTGTGGAGTATATCCGTAAGCAACACTGCAAACTACAGCAAGCAGCCCTGTTAGCAGCCTCATTGTCTGTTTAGTACAATATGACAAGAGGCTGTGCGAATGTTTATCACACGCGTAAACATGTGTAACTGCACGTTTACACAAAAAGATTTACTGTTTTGTTACATTTCATATCAGATGTAAACATCGAATATAAACAGACTTGTGCAGAGCTGAATCCAGCGTATGAATCAACATTTTGTTAGAACTCATGATGATATAAAATAAATTTGTCATAGCCAAGTGTTTAATATTAATAGCAAGAATTGTTGAAACAATGAAGAACAGTTATTACAAAATAAAGTTTCGACTAACATTGTAACAAGTTTCCTTTTAATCATTAAGATGTTTTATGTATTATGTTAGGGAATAAGTGCACACAATAGACACTGTGAGACTGCAGTGAAGTAATAACCACAATTCTGATAGTTACTGTGACCTCTAGTGGTTGTTTTGAGGTACTGCAACACACTACAGGTCGCAATGGTTAATAGGATGTTTTAAGGATGTAATTATATACTTCCCAGATTATTGCATGTTATAATGTATGAAGAATACACAGTGCTGATAATAATAGTTAATAGGACATTTAGTACTGACCACAATGCATATGCAATGTCATTTTAGTGGTCTTCTGTGTCCATTNATAGTATTGTGAATAAGCCATTAAACATTTATTTAGGCATCTTATTGCATTGTGCTGTAAAACAGATTTAGCATCGCTTTTCATTTGTATTATCTGGGNGAGAGGTCTGACGCGAGTCTTTTATGCGTAATAAGAATAATTAGAATCAGAGTAGACGTGCAGTACTGGAAGGATGAAATTTGTATAGAGAATAGTTGTACGCCACATGATTTCAAGGCTTTAAGCATTAGGATGAACTCATATAACTTCAAACAATGTTTTCCTGCATTAACTGTGAAGTTTAAACACGTATTAATATGATATTAAACTACAAATAATAATCCACTGTTCTCTCTATGTGTTCTCTCTCTATATATAACTATAATGACCCTACTCCCAGAACAGCACTCGGCATCCGCTATTTGGTCCTGGATAATGTTTTTTACGTTTTTGAACAGGACTGTTATTTAATATCACAAATACATCAGTAAGCATTAGATTAGAATTTGTAATACTCTTNTTCTCATCTACTTCCCCTGATCATTCATAAATGGCCTCCCCCTTATCANGCTTACAGGGGGTGATGCCCACGTGGAGGNGCGGAGGTATTTANATAGTACAGTCGGAGCTAGCCTTAACCATTTCATACTATCCAAATCTCCTAGGTATGGGAGGTGGGGGGTCTCTTGTATGTAT